>VZRE01001719.1:2922-32868 GCA_013396775.1 Cephalopterus ornatus
GGGGGGGGAACACAACAAAAAACCAAAAAACCACACACAAAAAAGAAAACCACCCCCACCACAGAATTTCAGATTTTTACCAAACAGGAATTTTTTTTTCTTAAATTAGCCTACAGAACACTACAGGAAGGCACAAATGTTTTTTTTTCTCTCAGAATGATTCCTTTTTTAAGAATTCCTCCCCTTTAGCTGTCAAAATGACAACACTACACAAAGCAAATCAGTTTTCAGAGAGACAGATATAAATCCTTAAGAAAACACACAGAGCAGTTGTAAACCGCAAATCTCAATCACAGAATCCCAGAATGGTTTGGGTTGGAAGGGACCTTAAAGACTATCTTGTTCCACTGCCCTGCCACGGGCAGGGACACCTTCCACTCTCCCAGGTTGCTCCAAGCCCCATCCAACCTGGCCTTGGACACTTCCAGGGATGGGGCAGCCACAGCTTCTTTGGGCAACCTGTGCCAGGGCCTCTCCACCCTCATAGGGAAGAATTTCTTCCCAAATCCCATCTAACCCTCCCCTGTGTCAGTGTGAAGTGTGTCATTCCTCCTCATCCCTACCCACAGCAGAGGGGTTGGAATCAGACGATCTTTAAGGCCCTTTCCAACCCAAACCAGTCCATGGTTCCAGACGATGTTTGTTCAGTGGTACCCAAGAGTGGCCCAAGCCCCTGAGACAGGCAGAGAAGGCCCCTACCCTCACTGAAGTAAGCAGTGATACAGGCCTCTGTGGTCTCGGCCATGTGCCGCACCGAGGCCAGGCTCTGACAGGCCGCTGTGAGCAAGGGCATGGCCAGCAGTCCGTGCACTTTGCTTTCTATCCACCTCCGTAGGGTCCCCCGGAGAGACTCGGCCGTGGTGATGCTGGAATTGTTCAGCATCATCAGCGTTTCTGTGAAGAGACTGCTGAGGGCCAGGTGGCGCGTCTGCAGGTCCATGTCTGGAGGTCAGAGAGCAGAGAACCACGTCAGTAAATCGACACTGGGGCCCAAATTCAGCTTCACTGCTGCACACTTTCTGCAGTCACTGGCAAAACTCTCTGGCTCCTTACACACCCCTTTCCCCTGTCTATGCTTGCCAGCACACCTGTGTCTCTTCCTGCCCATGACCCACACAGCTGCTGATAAGCATTTCTGTGGAGTACAGTGAGACAACTGACTCCTCCTGAAGCTACAGCTTCACAGAGGAACCTCAGGATGGGACTAGTACTAACAATAAGATCGATATAAATCCTCTGTGTGGACACACCATACCACTAGTGCACATCAGTGTAACTCTCGTACTTCAATACTCTCAGGTTTTCCCAGTTCTACAATTTAGAACCATTTCTGAGAACCCAGCCACAGAATGATGGAATGATAAGGGTTGGAAGGAACCTTAAACTTCTTCTAGTCCCAGCCCCGCTATCATGGGCAGAGACACCATCCACTACCATCCAGGTTGCTCAAAGCCTTATCCAACATGGCCTCAAACACTGACAGGGTTGGAGCATTCAAAATCTCCCTGGTCAACCTGTAAGAATTTCTTCCCAATATCTGGCCTAAATTTCCTCTCTTTCAGTTTGTACCCATTACTCCTAATCCCTCAGGACAAAGAAAATGTATTTCTCCCATTCTTCCTTTTAAAATAGATGTAAATGACAAGTAAAATAAAAATTAAAAAAAAAAATTAAATTAAAAAAAGAAGACAACAAAGAAAATCCCTCAAGCTCCTGGATATCAGCCTGTTTCACTCACAACATAATCCCTGTTTTTAATGTTGATTGTGTCACTCTTGACAGCTCTACGGGGTAATTCATATTTTTGCTCCGTGCTAATATACTACCTGTATGTACACATCACCAAAGCATCATCCTTGTAAGGGAGACATTACAGTAATGCAAGAAATTACACAGTCACAGACATTCATCAATCCATGCAGCAGACTAAAGGATCTTGGCAGCCTTGAAGCAATTTGCCATTTCTACAACACAAACCTGGGGGATTAAAGATGACTACATCATCCAGCAGCTTGGCCATTTCTTGCTCCAAAACTGCAAGGGTAATCTTTCCACTTTGCTCCAAGGTGCTGAGGAACTGAACCACCTGGCGAATGTACGCTCGGCACTTCAGTGTCGCATCCTGTTCAAGAGAATTAAAGTCTATTAGAAGAACAAAAAAATCATGCCTCAAACGCTTTCCATAATACACACAACCAGAGCACTGCAAAGAACAGCCATGAACAGCTCAGAGACACTGCAAGACCAGTTCAACTCACGAGGTGGATGTGACTGTCCGAAGATGCCCCGAAGCCTGCTGAGATTTTCAGGAGCTTCACGATCAGTTCAGCTGCAGCATCCTTAGCAAGGATAACAGAGGGAGGGTAGTGACTGTTGCAGTAGCTGATGATGCTTTGATAAGATGAAATGCCCACAAGCTGCCAAGGAAGGGAGCTGGTCTGTCCAAGAAGATTTATGAGTGGTGACTCCTAAAGATTTAAAGACATCAGTCTAAGCTTCTTGGCAGTTTTGAATTAATATTCACAGTACTCAATATCGGTAGGAAGCCCCTGCTCCGGAATTTGAAAGAGATGGAGCAGAACCCCCACAGGCATAGATGACTATTGGGAGTCTGGCTGAAAAGCAATTCCTTACTCAAGCAGTGAGCTAACACATGTATGTCATGTCTAGCATTCATAGAACAATATTCAGGCTGCTGCAGCACAAAAGTCAGGGAGAAACACCAAAATTTAACATGTAAACATGTAAAGACAGCTAGAAAGAACGCAGACCTTGCGAGTTAAAGTCACTTCTGTGCAGATTTAAAAGAGGCATTAAAATACTATTTAAAAAATAGGTTAGCCTAAGTTCACAGTAGAAATGGGGGTCCCTTAATTTTCCATTCGGTGAGTCATCTACCAACCTGGGGGCTTCCCAAGTGCTTATTCTCACAAATAGCACCCTGAGCAGCACAGCAGCCTTCAGTGCCACCAGCTCACACAGGTAGTGCAAGTCTGCAGATGGAAAAGTCCCTCTGTCCACAAGCAGCTATTGCCTGTCCTTGAACACCTACAGTATAAAAAGGGTCACTGTGGACACTGAGAAACACTGAATGGCATGGAACTGTGTCAGGGATGGTTTAGGTTGGATCTCAGGAAAAGGTTCTTCCCCCAGAGGGTGGTGGGGCGCTGAACAGCCTCCCCAGGGCAGTGGGCACAGCACCAAGGCTGACAGAGCCCAAGAAGTGTTTGGACAATGCTCTCAGGGACAGGGCGAGATTGTTGGAGTGTCCTGGGCAGAGTCAGGAGTTGGACTCAATGATCCCTGTGGGTCCCTTCCAACTCAGGATATTCTACACTCTATCCTATGATTCTATGATTCTACATATTTTAGAATGAACAAATACTGGAATTGTGCTGACAACCCAGAACTAACCCAAATTAGACTACTTCAACGAGGACGTGACACTAGTACAACAAGTACTTCGAGTTGCTTGTGCCCTGGAACACAGGGCTGAGAAAGTCTGAGATTTAGGTCAAGGTGTCACAGGAGCTTTCTGGGAGGCAAAAACCTCCTGATAGTGTGTCAGTTTAACACATTGCTGGAGGGTGGGAGGGAATTCCTGAGGCTGACTCGTACCATGTGCAAACAGGTACCTTCTGAAGCTTGGGAAGCTTCTGATAAGCAAATACATTCAGGTCAAAGCACATGAACTCTGGTAATTTTCCTAAACTGAAACACAATGATGTTCAAAGGCTGCTGGTGACATCTTGATGCAGCATCTCTCAGTGCCTCACAGCAAAAGGAAAACAGAAGATGCTGGAAGTGGAAGCAAGCTGACAGATGTGAAATGGGACTTCCTGCAGATGACCCAGTCCCTCTGGAAGAGCCCTCCAGGAGCAATGGACTGGATGCGACTGTGCTAGATTTACCCACAAAGAGTTCTTAGCAAGGGTAGGATTTGGAAAGTACAACCTAATACCCTCTGATTCTCCATCCTATTACAATTCAGAAATACTGGAATGCAACCGTAAATGGGAAAGGCACTGAGAAATCAGAGATGATCCAATCCCCTTGGGGAGCAAGGGAACCAGAAAATTCAGCCTAGGATTCAACAGATGAAGTAGTCTGTCCCCCAGTAACTCATCAGATGCAGACAGTGCCAAGATTTTTAAAGACATATTTGGTCTTAAAGATGCTATTACATCATTGTGACTTGTCATCACATCACATGGAGCATTTTATGGTAAGAAATAAATGTTTGCAAGAGCAGTTCTGAGTAAGGGCTGACCAGCTCTCACTTTTGAGAAAACATGTTCGGGCTGACACATATTTTCCTTTTAGAAAGCTACAGAAAGAACCACCATGGAATCAAGAGCTGCTCCAAACCTCACCGGGACTAATCCCACTGCTGAGCTGTGCTCAACCCACCTCAAGTGTCACAAGTACTGAAGATCAGGTTGGAAAACATCAGGAACATGCACAGTAAGATCTAGCCATAAGCTTTCCACAGATGGATGATTCCTTACCATCCCTCCACATAGTCATGCT
Source organism: Cephalopterus ornatus (assembly GCA_013396775.1). Taxonomy (NCBI): domain Eukaryota; kingdom Metazoa; phylum Chordata; class Aves; order Passeriformes; family Cotingidae; genus Cephalopterus; species Cephalopterus ornatus. The sequence continues at coordinate 7,453 of VZRE01001719.1, forward strand.
TGCCACTCAGAAAAAGAAGCAAGGCATGCATGAGGTTTACATGACTGGCCTTGACAAAATAGATGTGACTCTGAGTCCCCCAGTATCTCCCAAAAGGTGATCCAGGCACAGTGAGAGCTGCTCCTACACTCTTTTCACTCAGGCTGTCAGAAGAAGTTTCCCCTTAAGGTATATATAATATTGCCCTAATGAAATTAACATATTTCTTCCTTCCGAAAGCCAGGCTGTCATTTTATAACTCCAAGGAAATTGCCTGTATTAATTTGCTTACTCCTTCCAACACTACTGCATTACAGCACCTAAGAAGCTTCTTAAAATGAAAAGCAGCTCTTCTTTTTTTCACACAAGTTATATAAAATGCATCAGCCATGGAATTACACTTGGCCACCTCTGGAATACTATTCTGGATATTTTACACATGCAAAAACCACTTCAGAGTTAATCATTCTGCAAGTGAGAAAGAAGTCCCATCCTGTGTCCTTCCTAGTGAAGGATTATTTTTCTTTTAAGACAGATGCATATGAACATTTCCAAAAATTACCTCTTCACCAATAAGCTGTTCCTCCTTTGCCAACAGGACCATCATATACAGCAAACAGACGATCATGTTTTGAGTCTGAGGGTGAGGGTTGGGATTCCAGGCATCGGAGAGGACACTAACCCAGTTTATTTCACATAAAACATAACCCAGGAATAAGAAACAACTCTTGGGACTGCCCCTTTCAATCTAGGAAGGAGAAAGGAAAAAAGACAGGTCCATAAAATGATGCAAGTTATTAATACCTGTACATTTTTCAGTTCCTCAGTCAACTATAAATCCCCAGCAGCATTTTAGGTCAGTTTTATGTCGTCTCAGACAACTTGGAAGTGAAAAAACCATGGCAATAGTAAAATAAATTAAATCTGACTAAATATATATTAAATATATATGTAATAAACGAGACATTCAGACAGAGCAACAGCAGATTACAAACACTGGCAGCTTTACAGCTTCCCCCAATTTTGTCTAAGACTCAAAAACTCACCTCTTCACAAAAATCCACCACAAAACAAGCAGCCGTGAATGCCACAAACAAACTTTAAAAGCCTACTTGCTAAAAGAACTGTCACCAGCTCTCCAGTTATTTTTAAGGGCAACACTGACTATGAACTTAATTCAACAGACGCCATGTACTCACTTTGAAGAACTCTTCCATGAGCATCTGGTCTGGATGCATTTCCTTCCATGGAAGCCTTTTGAACTCAGTGTGGAAGGCATAGAGAATAAACTCTGGCATTCTGGGGGCTGTGCAACACTCACAGTAACGCATGAGATGTAACCAGAGAGCCCCATGATGGCTTGGCAACAGCTTTTCTAGAACCAAAGAAAACAGCCGAATTAACAACAGAAAAAAAAATTCAGGGAAAGCTGGATTTCAAAAGGAAAGTCTAATTTTGGAGATAAAAAACTTGTAAGTTACACTAAAATACGAATATTTAAAAAAAAAAAAGGCATATTAAACTCTTACATTTTTTTACTCAAAATCAACAAGTGAGGAGGCTTATGATTCTCTGCCCTAACCTGCCATTTTGAACAGATTGGTGGACAATAATCTGAAGTTATAAAATACTCTTGCAATGTAGAACTTAACCGCTTTTATGTTGGGCCATTTTGTTTTTGGTTTTTTTTTTGTTTTTTTTTTTTTTTTTTTTTTTTTTTGTTTGTTTTNNTTTTTTAAGAAGATCTTATGCATCTCAAATTTTATAAAAACACATTTATCCTGTAAAAATAAATAATTAAAAATAACAGGTAACTTTGGATCTAGTTCATCCCTAAAAGCTGTTAAGGCGTATTGTGAACTAATTTTCCTTATGACTAAGTACACATTAGGCACAACAAGCAATGCCAAATAGGAGCTCAAAATGATCAGTCCTGGAGATTAAACTACTCCCCAAACCAGCTATTGAAGAACATGTATTGGTCATGGTGACACGCTACTGCGTATGTTGCTTGGGAACAACGTACAGACCTGCAAAGAATTCATGCACTTCTCATGACAGCTTGTTCTGTTGGGGCTTTCCTTCACATTAAATCTGTTATCTGACCAAACGTGCATTTATCAATCACATTATCTACCCTCGCCAAGGAAAAAAGCTGTTTCTTGAGGATGAAACAACTAAGTGCTCCTGATATGACCGCAGTGGTCATCTTGAGTAAAATCCCCTCCCGTCTCACATCTCAATCAAAAACCTTTTTTTTACTCTGGCAGAACAGAAAGTGCCACTTCACTAAAACAGTGTGGCTTTCACCCACCTTTAAAGCTCTCATGCAAAAACCTGATGCACTCTGTAAACAAAGAGACCACGGTGGAGGCTACCGGGGTGTCACTCTCCAGCCAAGGGTAGCAGGGCTGGTTACTGAAAAGAAGTACAAGGGCAGCAACACAAATTTCAGTGCCCTGACCACAAACATTTCAGCAATTTAAATATTCTAAAGCACAGTAAGGCAGCACAGCACAAGTATCAGCAGTTTTCTCAAACTCAGTTCTTTAGGACTGTCTTCTTCTTCCTTAGAGATGCATATTTCAGTATCCCAGTGAAGAGTCACAGAGGCACTGAGTGAACAGAAATAACTTGTTCGATATTTCAAAACAGAACTAAAAACCAGAACACTGGAATTTCTCAATGACATTACATACCATCTGCAGTCAACTTTCTAATATAAGAGCTGGAGGTGCACTCGCAAATCAAAAAAGGTTTTAGTTTTCAAAGAAAGCAAAATTTAAATATATAACAGTACAAATAACTGTTCATGTCAAGACAGAGGTACACAAGGCAGCAGATCACCATAGCACTGATTTAGCCTGAAGTTTCTTTACATACCACTGACATTTGGGGCTGTATTTGGCTTTTTTTGTTTGTTTTGTTTTAAACTGAGGTATTATAGACACTGTGAAAGCTAAAAAAAGAAATCCAAAAATTCAAGTTTCAGTGTTTTCAAAAATGAGTGCAATACTTACTTGGTCATTATCAAGCTCTGGTCGCATTATTATTACAAGGTATTTCTCGTAATAATAATTATTAAGATAATTATTCAATCCAAACCTTGGAAAATCTGATGTAAGTCATGAATTAGTTCCAAAATTATTAAGGATATGAGAAAAGTAAGTGCTATTTAAATGGAAGGTCATAAGACAGTCATGAATTATTAAGAAACAGGTAATTGTGAAAGCCATTCTTACAGGGCTAACATCCTTACTTTAGCAAAAATTCATTTAATTTTAAAATGCAATATATACCTTGCATCTTCCTTATCCAAGACCAGGATCCATGGTTTAAAGAGTCCAGCAATGATTGAATACAAAGACTGCATGGCTAGAAGGAAACAAAACAAAAGCTGCTTTTTTCTCTTCAAATCAACAACAGTGGATATATTACACTTTTCCAAATTTGCATACAATGCCCTTTGCTTATTCTAACATTCACAGAATCACAGAATAATTAAGGTTGGAAAAGACCTCCAAGATCATTGAGTCCAACCATTCAATCAGTTCGTTTGGTCAAAAATTTAAAACACAACATGCTTACTAGTAACTCTGTTTAACAACATGGTTCTTCTAACAACAATCATAAGCATTTGGCAGTTTTTAGATGATCTATTAGTATCGCTTTAATAACACAGCAGAGATTGTGGAGGTACGGAAGATTCACACTTTAAACCTGCAAATATAAAAATAAAAATAAAATGTGTTTTGCTGATTTTTGTCCAAATCAAAACCCCACCAAATTTGGTAGTGTCTCCTTCCAAAACCTCCGCTCAGTGCAAAAGCCTGTATTTTTCTTGAAGAAAGTAAAATCTCTTCATAAAATAATTTTAAATCAAGCTCAAATTAAAAAAAAAAAAAAAGCTTTCTCTACAGTTATAAAGCATAAAGTCCAAATGGCCAGGGCGTATCATCGAAATTTCCCCATCTGTATTTTAATGTTCTCATCATTGCACAAATGCAAAATAAGAAGATTTTACTGTATATTTAAATTGCCTTTAACAGAGGAAATTAGAAAAACTGAGTGTCTGCTCTTAAGGAATTTGCTCTTAAGACACATTACCTGCTAGAATTGTGCTACTGCCCACAGGTTCTTGGGATAAACTAGCAACTTCACTGTCAATAAGTCGTTTAACAAGATACTCCAGGAATATATTCACTTCAGCCACATAAGGACTCCACTTTGAAAAGAGGCCGAAAGTCCTGAAGTCCACTGAGGCCAGTCGGAGTTTGCAGAAGGATGTGGAAAGCCATTCAATTGTCTCTCTAACCTGTAAAAGGCAGGAAACTATTAATCAGCTACAGAAAGGCTGCACAGCAGTGTTATTTGTCACTGAGGGGCACCTGTCTCAGCTGAAAAACATAATAAATCAATCAACCACCCACCTGTTCTGTGGAGAGCAGAGTTTTTGCAGCATCCCTCAATACAGGAGTTTCAGTAGAATCACTCTTCCTGAAGCTTCCCTGCTCAGCCACTGGTGAATCACACCCCAAAGCTTGAAGTGATGCCTTCCAACAGTCAGGGCTTAGGAGCTGCTCTGATGAGCCTTAGGAGAAAGACACAGGAACGAATTTGTGAAAACTAGAAAGATATTGGTCCCTTTCTCCAAAAGAGTCAAAAAAAGGGTTGAAATTAGAGCCTTCTACTACCAAAAAAAAGAATTAGGTAAGGCATGAATTTGAGAATCCCAAGTTTAAGGGTGAGAGATGTCTCTAATTTGCAAACACAATTAATTTAACACTTCTTTTTGGCATCTACGTGCTCTCTTCTTAGAGAGTTTCCTAGGTGCTTCATACATATCTGGCTATAAATACTCATTAAGAGACAGCTGCTGCCTCAGCACACGTGGTTTGACAACAGGAAGTACTTGTGCTCTCACTGGAGAGGCACATCAGATTACAGATGGCATCTAATGTCAACCAGGACATTTCCAGCAGATTTCAGTATTAGTTCCCTGTCTCCATAATTCCAGTTCTCAGTTTGACATTGAAGGGAGCTCAAGAACAAGGATTCTACATAGACTGTGTCGTAATTAATAGGTGCTTCTATTAATAGAAGACTCACCTGCATCCTTCTCCTGTTACATGGGCTTAAAGATCTGTTGTCACTGGTGAACGTGCTTTGACCTGCAGGGGGGTGTTTCTTTCTAGCAGACCTACATTATGTCTAATAAAAATCACACCACACAGCACACACACAAATATAGCAAATTTAAAAAGTCTAAATCATTCTGTATTTGCTGCTACTTAACTCTACTGCATGCAGTTCATATTTTAAACCGGAAGGTTTCTGCACAAAAGGCTTAGGGTGCACCAACTCAGGTACTCACTTTGCACGAACAGCCTTAGGAAATCACTGTAGTGGTCAGGGAACTGATACTGGAGAAGGTTAGTCCAATGCTTGCAGAAGATATTAAATGGCATCAAAATGTCTTCTTCAGGTTCCAGGCCACATGCATTGAGAGCCAAGTGAATAGACTCCAGAAGCTTGGTACGCTCAGCAAGAGGTGGCTTAGCCAGGCTTAACCACTGCACGAGGTCAAACTAGAACAGAGGACAGGAAGCATTTGTAAGCAGAAGCTTTAACAGGAGAAGCTGTTGGGGAAAACAAATCCCTAAGTTTTTATACATTTAAGAAAAAAACCTAGGGATAATGAGGTGCAAATTCACTAACTCCAAACCAAGGCAACGCTCTCTAAAGGTTATGATTTAGCATATTGCAGAGGTCCCTGGCTTTATGAAACAGCCCTTGGCAGGGGTGCTCATAAAGATGTGTCCAAGTTTCCACACTTCACTACCACCACCAAGCAATCATAAGCATTAAACTGGACTGATCTCCACAGTCCATAAATTTTCAGGTGGAGGTGAAAAGCTTTCGTAGCCTCTTCACCATCTGTTCAGACTTTGGTGAGGAGGGACAAGATGGATCACTCCCACTGCAGATATCCCAAAACAGGCTGCCTGCTGCTCCCAGCTGTCGAGCCCTGTCTCTGACTAACTAATGAGGAAAGAATCAGATTGATATCAAAGCCCAAGTGGAATACTAATTTCCCCACTGATGATGGAGGCAGGCAGTATCACACAGGCCTGAACAGAGATATGTGCACGTCACTTGCTCTGACCTAACTCTGTATGTTTTAAGACAGGCAGGAAGGACATGGCTGCCAATCAGAGGTGGAAAACTCAGACACTCTTCCAAATTTTGTTTTGTTGATTGTTGATTGTTAAGATACCTAGTATTCACTGGCTATCCAGACGAATGTCTCTGCAGAAATATCAGGCAGAAGAAGCCATGGAGAGCCTGCTTTAAGTTCAAGAGCTTACCCTGCGAAGCACATATGGATACTATCTGGGCTAGAAAAGGATATTTAAGCCACTTGCTTTTGACTCCAGCCCCTCTTGAGCTTAAATGCAATACATACCATTATGATGGGCAACGCACCTCTACAAAACCTGTCAATCCTACTTTAAAGTACCAGATTTTGCATCTCTTTGTTTCATAGCCTAAAAACGCGGTCTTTAAGGAAAGAACACCCACAAACCAGAGTTCACCTTTGTCAGCAGCATGAAGACTACATCACTGTTATCCTCACTCAGAAAGGCCACAACTTTTTCATACAAAGTCACAAATTCATTTGGAGAGGCAACAGGAGTGAAGTAAGGAGAAAGGAGGGTACAGAGCCTTCGGTTCTGCAGGATGGTCTGGAGCAGATGTCTGCACTCTGACTTGGTCCCACTGATGAACACCTGAGAAAATTAGGAATGGTGAGAAAAATGGCCCAGTATGAATCGATTGAAAAATATACCTATTAAGAATTTTTTGTCGAGACAAGCATAATTTTGGTCCTTCTGTAAAAAGGGAAGTCTTTCTCAAAGACAGAAGACTGTGTCAGATTAACATCAACTAAATAGTGTTACTCCACAAGAGGTAGCGCAAAATAAACATGTTTCCCTAGTACATTTTAAAACAGCACTGTTGATCACACATGTTGTCTAAAAATACCTAGATATACTATTTTTCTGATGGGATAGCAAAAGAAAATGAACCCAGATTTCACCAGCTCTGCCCAATAACAGGAAAAATTTAACAGAACTACAGCTGTGAAGAGCTTTTCAGCACTTCAGTTGTTAGAGGCGCTTAAGGACAGCTGCATATAGAAACAAACTGTATCTAAGAGATGAAAACACGTATCTGGACCCAAAGCTATTTCCCAGAGAACCCATGTAATGTGTTCCCCACAGAAAAAACTTTACCACCAACCAAAAGCACATTTATACTCTACCAGAAAACTTCTGGCAAATTATCTACACAAAGAACACTGCAAAGCTGTAGAACAAAGGTGTCTAAATACTGAGGTTACAAGATATACATTAAGTAGAAAGTGACAGCTAAAAGCAAAGTATATGCCAAAACACACTTTTATGAACTGAAAGTATCCAAACTTCAGCCACCTGCCCAAAATTCCAGCACTTAACTAAGGAGGTACATCAGAGCAAGAGTTTTTTATTTTTATTTTTGCTTAAATGCAAGCTTCAACTCTCCTAAAGACTGTATATTATAACAATGAGTTGAAAGGAAAATGGGATACAAGCTCAGAAGTTAACTTTCAGGCTTCTGAGTGTGTCAGACCCCCAGTATCAGCAGGCAACTGGAATAAGCATTGGGCATTCAAAACTCAAATTTTATTCCAAAAATAAACTCACTTGGCCCAGAATCTCAATGCAGGACGTGAAGAACTGCCTTGTGGGAGGGTTGCGTTGGGTTTCATCACACACATATTCCACCAACGTAAAAAACAAACTAATTCCAACTTTCTTAATTGCAGGCATGGGCTGCACCTTGTAGATATTTATCAAGGCCCTAAAAGAAATTAAATGCAAAAGGTGAATTAAATTTACATGTGGAGTATAACCTGTGACAATAAAGAGAGGTTTCTTGCCGATACGGGGACTTGAGATGGGAATTTCTGATGCTCCATGAGCCTTCTCACACCCAGGTTTAAGCTCAAGTAATTTTGCTGCCTGAAATGGGTACCTCCAAACCTTAGAAAGTACCTCCACAATCAGAGTCAGAAAGTGATCACTGAAAGATTTTCACATAGTTCCAATGGATTATTTCTCCCTTTAATCACATGTTCATCACATTCTTAAGGCATCTCAACTACACTTGTCCGGCAAGAAAAGTTACTGCATTTTACTTCACAGGCTCAACAATAAAAGAATTAAAACAGAATCTTTTCTTGTGTATTGCCAAGTATATGTTTTGTTGAGATCAAACCCCCATTTTTACTGAGTCTGAATTAAAGCATCTGAAGGACGTGCAATTCCACAGACGTGAATCCCAAGAACTAGTTCATCCACAGAATTTTTCAGATTAGTGGTCAAGAAAGAACACATAGAAATCGTGAGCAGATATTTTTACTTGTAGGAGGAGTGCACTCAGTAGTAAGCTAGCTACACTAAGAGAATTCCAGTAGAAATCAGGAAGATTCAGAAGAATGAAGTTGCAAAACCGTACCTCTGGGATGAATTCTGAAAGGTCTTCAAGAGGAAGAGGCCCTTGGACTACCCCACTTATTCACACACCCCTGAAAAGTGCTATTAATATAGCCCTCTTCCACTGCACAATCTTGTTTCACATATTGAAAAAATACTTCAACTCATAATTCTCTATTAAAGAACTATGTCCTGGACTGTAACAGGGAAAAACCCACAGAGCGAAATATTAAAAACATACAGTTTAGCCTACGGCTGAGACAGCTTGTGGTACAAGTTTGCTACTCCCTAAAGTTTAACACAGCATCTCTGCCATCACCCAGTGTGCTTTTGCAGGGTTAGGAGGGCTATTCTAATACACAGAACAATAAACAGAAGTCAAAACACTACTGTGTGCCTATTGAGGCTGAATGACCTCCTAATACTAGAGTTATTCCTTTAGAGGCCTGATTCACAAACACACAGGTCCCAGGATTCCTGCTCTGTTGTCAGACCCGAGCTGATAAGCACAAGGAAAAACCACACGAACAGGTTCCACATTTTAACTCTTAACACAGAGGAAAAGAAATACAAAACACCACTACCTAAAGCAGTTTCTGAACAACCTACGTTATAAAATTCTCCACATGCACTGCTGCTTCCACAACGCCCAGGGAAGGCGGCTTCGTAGCTTCTGCCTGCAGTTGTCTCACTTCTTTGCGCAGAGCATGAAGCTGCTGGCTCACTGCTTCATTTTTGTGCTTCCCTTCAAACTAAACGACAGAAAGAAAAAAAAAGAGACTTCAGAATTCGCATCTTTTTGCTAGAACTCCTCCGTGTTGCACCTATCTGTAAAAATGAAGCGGAATCCAGTAAGAGGACTCTGCATACAGATGGTTCTCCCCCGCCGACAGCTTTGATCAGATTTAGTACATCGTGCCCAAGCATCCTTGGTCATGTTCCTACTTAATTATCACACACACTAATATAATTCATGTCTTTCATGTAAGGCTTTTAATCCACGGGGACTGAAACTTAGAGGAGATCAAGAAATTAATTTGCCAAGCAACACGGGGGTATTTCTACAAACATTTTCATGCTTCTATTCCTATCAGCGAGCATATTCCCATATCCATGCACTAGGAAACAGTTTAGGATGGATGCTACGAGCAAAACAAATTATGCAACAACTTATCCTTCAGCTGTTTATCTGGTTCCTTTTGAGCACTGCATATGCACTATTACATGCATGGATTTATTTGGTCAGCTGCTACCATTCTTATAATGATTCAGACATTTCACATTCATCCCGTGTGTCCAGCAGCCCCAATGCAGAAGGGATGACACGTTTCTGACCTGGATGGTGACCAGAGCTGCTCCCTGACAGCCCTTACTGGAAGTTCCCCGGCACTCCAAGTGGAGGGTGATCTGCTCTTCCCTGTTCACAAACAGCTTAGGCACCATGTCCAGTATTTCATTATTGAGAGCAACATGCTGGGATTCCCAGAGAGCTGCAGTTCTGAAACGCATTTATTAATAAAATTACCAAAATCTGTATGGAAAACAGTAATGCTAAGAACTCATAAGCAAGAGATGAAACCTCAATTTAATGTGCTGTACAAAGGCTCATGACACTTTCCTAGAAAACATGAAAGGTTATTAAATTAAATTGAGGTAAAACTTCAAAGTAATAGCACTTCAAAGAAATAAAACAACAGGTTCATAAGAACAAAACTACTGAAGTACGCATGAGTTCCTTTGAATTATTTTATATGACAACCTGGAAGGAAACTCAATAGAATATTCTCTGCAGGAAATGCAATTTTCCATCAGACAAAAAAGAAAAAAGAAAAAAAAAAAGAAAAAGCTGGACCATGGGATGATTGAGTTAGGGGGAAAAGAAAAAACAAACCCACCTAAAATTGCTGCTGGAATTGTTTCAACACAACCTCTCTTGGGCTTTTTGGTTCATAATATTGTTACTAAGTGACTACACTGGGCAAGAACAGCTGTAGATTGATCAGTTGTGTTTGAAAATAATTCAGCTGAACTCTCTGATTAGGAATATTAAAAACAGAGAGTCTCTTCCACTCACAAAGTCAACAGAACCAGAAATCAGATTTCTTTCTTGGTGGCTCTGGTGCTTCACATTGCAACTACTACATCAGTACAAAGGGGTTAAGTAACTCATTGTCAAGAAATTCAAGCTAAAAGGAGGCTTTATTTCAAGAAGTATGCCAAATGAGAAAACGCAGAAGTTAGATGTCAGCTCATATAAACTCAGACATTAGATAAGAATTGTGCAGTCTTGCCTCAGTTGAAGGAGGAGAATAACAACGTGATACACAAGAAGAAAGAGAAAACAAATAGGAAAAGCAGTTAAGTACTGATGGGTTTTGTGCCAACACCACAAGTGAGGCTGTTCTGAAGGGCATCTTTAGGAAAAATTCTTCCCTGTGAGGGTGGTGAGGACCTGGCACAGGTTGCCCAGAGAAGTTGTGGCTGCGCCATCCCTGGAAGTGTCCAAGGACAGTTTGGATGGGGCTCGGAGCAATGTAGGATAGTGGAAGGTGTCCCTGCCTGTGGCAGGGTCTGGGACTGGATGCGCTTTAAGGTCCTTTCCCAAACCATTCTGTGATGATGCTCAGACACTGCTGGAACACCAGAGGCAGAAGGAACACAGCTGTGACTTACTTGGCGTGCTGCTGCAGGATGTTTAGGTCCGTACGCATGAGCTGAACTGCTTCCTTCTGACTCACCAGGCTGGCCGACGAAATAACTTGTACAGGGGCTTTCATTGTCTGGAGTGGGAGAGGGGGCTTGGGAGTATCAAACTTCTTCAAATTATTCATGATCCTCTCTTTGGCTACAAAAAGAAAGCAGAAGCAAGTTCTGTCAATGAGAAAAGTTCAGGGGAAGCTCAACAAAAGCATTAATTTTTTTGCATGAAACATTTTTAGCAGCAGACAAGTGTTTCTCGGGATTCCCCCTTTTAAAAAGGAAAAAAAAAAAAATCACTCATCTTCCTATTTTTCTCAAAGTCTATTTGACACAGCTAATTTTCATTACCAGCTCCTCCATCACACAAACAAAAAAGCCCCACTGCTTTCCTTGTTTCCTCCAACCAGTCCTACCTTCCCTCATATCACCCCATTTATTTTTCTCATGTCACCCCATTTATTCTTCTCATCTGACAGGGGCTTCCAGATCCAGCCTAAGCAAAATTCATCTTCCCTTCCCTACAACTCATCCTCACCTTTTGTCTTGTCAGCTCCAGTTCCTCTCCAAAGCACAGACTCTACCCAGGTGAGCCTTCTCCTCCTGCTGATTCCCACTTAGTTTCTTGGTCCAAACTGTGCCAATTCACTTATGAAACTATTCCAGCTTCTTTCTGTCCCTCCCTCCCCTTTTTTAATCAGTCACACAAAAAAATCCACTGTTCTCAGTTACAGTGGGTTTTACCTTTGCTTGCTCACCCATGAAGCTCTAGCTCTGCTCTGTGATGTGGCAAACTTGAAGCCAAAACCATCCATGTTAACCTCTTCATTAATAATATTCTTATCTCTTACCTGATGAAGGGTTGGTGAAATCTGTTTGCCCTGCAGGAACACAGGTTGTATGTGATTCAAGCTGAACCTGCAGCCAGAGGTTTAGAGCTTCCTGAAACTCATGGTGTATGAGTTCCACATTGACATACTCCATCCACAAATCCTGAAACACAAAAGAATTCAATTATCATTCCTATTTTGGTCAGTACCATACACTGTGCGTCCATCCTAGTAGCTGGGGAACTAAAATAAGTACATAAAATTAGACAGTATAGTCTTAAGTCGTAAGAAATTTATTATCAAGGTGGGCAAAGATCTAAACTGAAGAATTCTTATCACACATACAGATAAGCTACTGAAAAGCATTCATGACACTTAGAGAAGAAATCTGACACATGGTATAATCTCTGACAAATAAGAGACAAAGGGTACAAATTATTAAAAATGTGTTCTTAACAAGGGAACATAGAGACCAAGATAGTCTAAAATATCATAGCATAATTAACTGAAGCTAGGATAGAAGAGGCTGCATTTCCAGCAGTCACACAGACTGGAGGAATAAAAACAAAGCAAGCATAAGGAAATGCCCTTCCAAAATCTCCCCTCTCACAGGTTTTTTAGTTATACTAATGCTTTAGGCTTCATGGACAGAATAATACACACTTCACACTCACAAACTTATATTTGAACCTGAGATTTTACAGACTACCAACATGAGCAGGTTTTGGCTTCCAGTCCTTTGTTATTTAAAATTCCAACTTCAACAATTCTCTAATATTATCTTACAATGCAAATTACAGAACAGTACAGAATAAGGACTGTGTTCTCATTAAGATATGCAAGGAACCTACTTCTGAGCCCTCTTTCAAATATAAAGGAAGGCGGTTTGCTGCATGTGTGTTAAAGACTAGTGACACTAAGTCTCTCACTGATTTCAAGGACACATTTTAACAAGTAAACTTTGGATCCCAGATTTTCAGTGTTATTAGCACTTCACCTGTTGATTCTGCATGACTTTAGCAAGTCTATGTACATCATACTGCTTTGGTAAAGAGGGAATGTACGTGTCTCCTTTCTGGAAACTCTCTTCTTCCAACCACAAAACTAAAACATTACAAAGTCTGAGAAAAAAAGAGAAAAAAGGGAAAAAAATATATCAGTGTGAACTTCGATTATTCTGGGGTTCAGAATTAAGACAACAAAGAATGCTACAAGGTGACATGGCTCAAAACTGAGGTTTCAGGTGCTTTTTGATAGTTTACTGTCAGTTCAAATACCATCAGTGGTAAAAGGCTACTTAGAAAAACATGAAGGGCAATCACAAAGAGTAACAGGACAAATTCTGAAAAGGAAAACATTTATGCCAATTAGCGTAAGACCCAGAACTGGAATAGTCTCTTATGTCAGGGAATCTCACCACAACCCAATTCAGAGGACCACAGGAAAAAACAGAGTACATGTGACCAAGTTTGCTTCTCACCCCCTGACTCCTCTAGACTGCCTGCTCCAAAAGGCCACATCTGAGTTGAGTCATATTCTGCAATATTTTTTTTTCAGAGTCTCATTCATGGCTAGTTTATTCTCATTTTCTCCTCTGCTAATAGTGTACTTTTACATAAATACACCTATTTCTTCAGCTGCCATCATTCCACTGATGAGTGGTACCTTTTTTCGAATCATACCATCCAAGCCTTCCTGACAAGGAAGCATTGAAATGCCATTAAATCTTCACACTCTGGTATTAAGTATCACTAGCAAACTCCTGTTTCCTAGATCAGTGTCATTGGTGAAAAAAATGGAAATAGTCTAGTTCCAAGAAATCAGCCCTAATAAACCCTGCCAATAATTTCCCTTTTGTCTAGGAAGCCAGACAGGTCATTAAACTTCCTGAGCCTAAGATTTACTTGGGTGTAGAGCAATCTGGATTTATGTTGGAGTGGGGAACTTCTCTGAAATGAAAGACTGAAAATATTAACCAAGTTACACCCAGAGAGCATCTCTGGACTATTTTTCACAAGGGACCAAGTAGGATTTATGATCTCCCTTGTTTGTTGGTACAGTACCTACTGAACGCTGAGGGGAGCACCCAACAGGAGCTCAGATTCCATACACCCAAATCCCCTGAACAAGGGACTCTTTCCAAATAATTCTTTCACCTGGTTTCTGGGACTATTCAAACACTGTCATACTGCAAAACACTTCTTATGGAGGACTTCGCAGACCGAAAAGTCTCTGTGTTAACAGAACCACTGACTCTGGAACAGCAAAGCCTCAATTTTAGTGTGCCTGAGGCATCTCCTAGAAGTTACCTGCACATGCAGGTAGCAGATATGCCTAAACAATAAATATTTTACCAGCACAGGGCTACCATTCATTAAAAAGCAAAGCTCCTCCCCTAAGGGGGGGTGACAACTCTATTAAAAATGTTTTATTTTTAGTAGTAAAATCAGCCCCTTCTCCAACAAAACACATTGTACCAACAGAGAAACTGATGTGACCACAACCTGGCGACATGGTTAAGTGGTGGCCTTGGAAGTGCTGAATTAATGGCTGGACTTGATGATCTGAATTTTTCAACCTGAATGATTCTCTGATTCTATGCATATAGCAAGTGCCTGCAGCACATCTAAGGTCACATCCCTTCACGTCTCACACAGCTACAACTGTGCTGCAGTAGTTACTTGGACATTTGCATAAGAATAAGATGGAACTGGGCAGGCTTTTTTTTACCTGACAAGCTCCTTATGCAGCTCAGGTGAAGTCAGGTACTCAGGTGAGCAGCTGGCCTTCTCTGGTGACCTGTCAGTGCCCTCAGCAGGGCTCTCCACCCTCAGTGCTTTGCTGGCAGCATGGTGGAAGTCTGCTACCTCTATCAACCGCTGCTTCATCTCGTTCAGCAAGTTAACGTGAGCTGCACTCTGGAAAAAACGCCTCCCAATACAGCCATCCACGGGTAACCTGAAAAACGAACCAAAAAAAGCACACCTAAGTCTTGTTGCAAGTGCCAAATCAGCATCTTTGCTTGCTGGTCTGCGGGAGCAGGTCAGGCTCACCCGTACTGTGGTCCTGGTCGGTGAAGGTACAGGAGGAAGAATTTCTGCCAGATCAGTGGCATGAGGGGGTGATCTGCCGGGGTAGCAAGGGCCTGGTGAGCCCAGCGATAGATCATGAGCCTCTGAAGGGAAGGGACGATGGGCAGCTTCAGCTGGGCCTGGGCTTTCTGCAGAAACAACACTTTTCAGACAGGTGTTCTGCTCCAACAGGCTGTCACAGGTTAATTTAACAGAGTAACACAGCACGTACACTCGGTAATTACAGAGGAGAAAACTTTGGGAACAGCCACACATCTGTTCCAGGTCTTGAAGGATGAGCTGCCCAGCTCACAGTTATGCTGGAGACCAGAGCTACACCTCTGATGCTTTAAAAAAAAAAAAAAAAAAAAACATGATGGCTCTGATGCAAGGCCAACATATGGGCCATTGGTGTTAATTACAGCTAATTACTATTCTTCCTCACAGAGGTAGATGCTCCTGGTTTAGCCTTCCAGCGTGCTACTTTCATCTTTTTTCCAGTCTACATTCCGTATAGCTCTAGTGAAATTTCAAAATGTAAAGTAAAACTAATGGGAATTAAAAATACAGAAGGAAAAGCAGAACAAAGGCAAAGCAACATCTGAGCAGCAGCAGCCTGTATTAGCAACACCACACACCCACTAAATCTTTGAACAGTCCCACACCAAGCCCCCCTGGACTGTGCCTGATGCAGGGGAATGCAAGGCTTTTCCCCAGTTTCCAAATCTCAGAGCAGACCCTGGCACCACCTCATCCCCTACACCAGACCTTGGGAACCCTCACCATCCTTCTTCCACACACTACCCCCCATCCTATTTGGCTAAATCAAGACATGCAAGCCAAAGGACAAATGTTTTCCAGACCAGTCTTCAAGGATGCAAGACATGTACCAGTCTGGACGTAGCCCAGGCAAACCTGTTTTCACGGGGCTTCATTAAAACACATTGAAACACCTGAGATGAAGGATGAGCCAAAAGTCACACTTTGAGACTGGACAGCTTTGCTTTCCACTTGCTTTGCTCCAGAATTTCTAACTGAATTGGGTCAAAGAACCTGGAAAATGCTTGCAACATGGTGTAAAGTACACCTGATTAAGTGCCTTGTTAAGGGAGAGGCCTAAACAGTTCTGAAAGCCTTGGAAAATAATTCAGAAAATAGAGGAAAGTAAAGGCAAAATTAAGATCATCTGAGAAATCATCTGTTTGAAACATAGACTCATTTTCCCACCTGAAAAATAAGCACACCCCACCCCAGTGGGATAGAATAAAGCCACTAAAAGCCATGAGGCATTCAGATGACCCAGAACATCATGCAAGAGAACAAATTATTGAGTGAAGTCTGAAGGTTTCTGTATCATTTGCATGGTAGCTATTAAATGTAAAAGAACTCAAATGTACTCAAAAGTGTAAAAGAAAACTTCCCTGGGGTATATTTTCTCCTGTAAAGCCAGAAAAAGCATTACTTATTCTTTTATCCTGGTAAGAAAAAGTACATAAGATAAAACTAAATGATACAAGGGAACACTTTTCTCTCTAATTAAAAGGGGTGAACAGTTCTCTTACTTTCAGGGCTTGATCAGGAGTTAAAGCATTAATAACCAGCTCCCCCTCCACAACTCTGCGAAGCTGTGAATCTTCTTCAAATATTGACTCCATATTTAACACCATCCATGAAAACCAGACCTGGACAACACAGAAATAACAGAAACACTGATAACAAAATAGTAGGGATAGGATCAGGAAGCTTGCTGCTTTCTTAAGAAAGATTCCCATTACAAAGCTAGAAAAAGTATCACATCTCAAAAAGAAAACCAGTTTCCTCTTTATTCTCACATTCAGACTTCCCCTCTGTATTTTGTACTATCTCGGGAGAGAAAGGGAAAAGCAGGGACAACAGATAGAATTATCCAGAGAGTTCTGGAGGAAACAAACTTCTCAAACTCAGCAAAATTAGATCTCCTCTCTCCCACCTGCACTACACGTCTCCATTTGCGGTACTGCAGGGTTTTAATTCCTTTTTGCTTGAACAAGGAACTCAGGCAGAGAGAAGGCAACTAAAATTCAAAACATTTATCAGATGAAGACTGATCTAATAGAAAAGTCAGGCTTTATATATTTTCTCTTATTAAACAGATCAAGAGCTACTGAAGATTAGATAGAAAACTTAACTACTAAATACTATTATATGAATTCTTGGACACAGATTAGACAAACTCTCTCTGGGGAAAATGTCCATGTTCCTTTAGCATAATAAACCCACGGAATTCTCTTAGGCTAAATTAGGATTTTATCACAAGAAAATGAAAAAAGAAAATAAAAATCACTCTGGGATAAAAAGAAAAAGGGAATCAGAAAAAAATCTGCAAAAAACATGCAACAGCAGAGAAAAAAAGAGCCCCCAAGACACCTGTACACTGCTTATTCCAGGGCTGTTCACACAACACCAGCACTTACCTGAGAGGGATTGGCACTGCCCTCTACAAAGGATGGTGTCACGTTGCCTGCCACGATCCAGCTAACGAGGGAAGACAGCAGACCTTTGTCACAGTGATAGCCCAAAGCGTTCTGCACAGAAACAGAAAACATTTGGAGTTTTTTTTGTAAGAAGAATAGGTATTTCTATTTAGAAGATTGACGTATGTCACTCTACCTTCATCCAGGTTCCTTTCTGACTCACATTGCTACTTTCCCACCCTAGCTCAGACAGGCACCACTGAGATGCCTGCTTGTGCTTCATTTCCTTTTTTTCATTGAAAACATCCTGTTTCACTGAACAGTGTCTGTTTTTTTCTGGAGAGGAAGCCCCATTTTTGTTCTAAAGACACTACTGAACATTTGGAATGCGAAGAACACAAACTATGACAGAACTCACATGAAAGAAAACTGTGTTACAAATCGGTTTTAATAATTGCTATCGAAATATCAGACATTTCATTGATTTTCACCCATTCAGAAGCAAATCAGATAACCTCATTATCACTTATGCCAGATCATCCAGAGAAGCTGTGGCTGCCCATCCCTGGAAGTGTCCAAGGCCAGGTTGGACAGGGCTTGGAGCAACTAGTGGAAGGTGTCCCTGCCCATGGCAGGATTCTATGACTGTTGCTGTAGCACTTCAGGAAAATACACTGACATCAAAATCAGAGTGAGCAACAAACAAACTGACCGTTTACTCAACAGCCACACCAATACACCACACAACTATTTACCTTGTGCTGTTGGTAAAGCAGCTTTTGTACACAGTCCTCTTGACTGTACTGAAAAGCAGCTTTACATAAGTCATCCAGCAAGCAGAGTGTTGCCCTGTCCCTGTGCCACAGCTGCTGGCTGGTGAGGACCTGGACCCAGAACTCCAGCACTGCAGCTGGCCCCACTCCATTTGGCTGGTCACTTGCAAAAACGTGAGTCTGCCAAATAAAAGTGTAAAATCAGTCAACAGATTGCAGCGTCGATCGAAGGCTAAGAATCTACTGAAGAACTGTTTAACTTGCATAAGGCTGTGGGCCTATCCTTAAGGACAATACTCTCTATACCTGAGCAAGGACAGCTTTGTCAACTCCAGTCTCCAAATTCCTGCAAATTCTACAGCCTGGAGAGCAGAGCATCTTGTGCAAGCAGCAAAAACAGGCATAAAAGCCTTAATCAGGACACCTATGACCTGGAGACATAAATAGCATCTATTTCTAAAGTGTCACCTGCTGTTCCTGTAAAAGGATTTCCCAGAGTAGGTCTGTTTCCCTTACCCTCCTCTAATGTTAGATGACCTTGCTCCTTGACCTCTCTGCACTTAAAAAAATACTAGCGTTCCCTAACACAGCAACATTTTTTTCATCCCACAGCCCCAAATGAACAGCCAAAAGCAAAGCTCTCAAACATTAATACACTTGCTGCATTTCTCAAATAACACAAATAAAAAAGTAGTGCTGCATATTACATTTCCTTTTTTAGGCAGTTTTGGCCTGGTACTGGAAAATTAATTTTCCAAGAAGTGTGGAAGGGAAATGTTGTTGCTATGTCCAGTATCACATGCACTGCCAGATTTAGGCAAGTTTAGGAAGAAGCATTTCAGGAAACCAAACCTAACTATTTAACGCTTGATGCAGGGCACTCCCTGGCTGCACAACTGCCAAATTCAGTATCTTTTCCAACCTTAAACACCAGCTTGGTCAAAATAGCCTGGTTTTAAATACTCTTAAATACTCTCCCCCCGCATTTTCTTTTTTTAAATAATCTTCTTACCTGTATCATACTACTGAGCAGCTTAACATTTTCTCCATAGTTCACACCTGTCAAGTGCTGTGTCACTTTATGGGTAACCTGCTGGGTAACTCCTTGAGGGACTCCACTATCCAGATGAAGGAACAGTTGGATGTAAAATAAAAACCTAGGGATGTCAACAAATGAAATTAACTCTAAAATATCTTCTACTACATAATAAATAGAAAAGCTGCATCTAGGGAATTTAAAATCAGCTCAACTCCACTGCTGACAGAGATATCCAGGGCTTTCACTCACAATCACAATGCAGATTTATTTGCTCCACTTTAGCCATATAATGGGCACAGTATGAACATTTCATGGCAGACTCTAATTCAAGGCAGCTCATCAGGACTAAATACAGTTCTTGACCTACATCAGCACCCAAATCTAGCCCAGGAGTTGTTTGGGAGACTGTCAAGTGGTCCAAGACAAAGGCACCTCAGCGACCACATTACAAACTGACCAGGACAGACATCTAAAGTCTGGCACTTGACACATTGTGTCCCTACTGATAATGCCCACCGGTCCTTCTCACTCATCTAACACCACAGCTACTTGAAATACAGCTGTTTGAAGAACACTTCTGTGGCACAGCAGCAGCATCAGTGACAGCTGTACACATGGTGTCAGCAGGACACACTCCTACAACTGCTTCCTCAACCACAGGCAATGCCAAAAAGTTACTCAGCACAGAAACCAGATGTACTTCCACCATCATATTCTCACTGGATGCAAAACACAGCATGAAGCCATGTAAATTTAACAGTTAAGATTAACTTTCACTGCAATTATCATAAATGAAGCAAATAAATATAAAAAATTAATAAGCATATCATGAACACAGAATGCTTACTGTTCATTCTTCAGGAGGTAATACTGGCAAGAGTAAAACAAGGGTAAAATTTTATCCAGCACATGCACTACTGTTCTCAGATGTCTAGACTGGATGAGTACACCCAAAAGAGGGATCCCTTCAGCACAGAACTTCTCAATACTGTCAAAATAAAAAAAAAGGATATAATTAAGAAACACACACTGATTATCAGTAAAAAAGGAAGACTGGGTGTTGATTTAGTCTTTATAAACTGAGACGCAAATACATTCATAACTTTACCCTTCATCTTTGAAAACCTAAACAACTAAATCCACAGCTATATGAGTCATTTATTCAGCTATAGGAGTCATTTAGTTGCTTACAGACTAAGTATTTCCTGCCTTTCTGTGGATTTGTGTCCCATCTTCCAAAAATCCCTGGAGATGCAAGTCTTCATCCATCTATCAGTTTAAAGCTTGGTGATGTTCCTTAACCTAATCAACCCGCCTCCCTGTTCAGGCAAAAGAAGAACCCACAAAGGAAGTTTCACATGTTCTGGCTTTGACAGCTCAGTTTGGAGGATGCTCTGCATATCTTTCTTCACTATTTATAGATGGATCTCAGAGGGTTTTTTTACAGCAGGTACTCAGATGGTGGCAGCCAGGTGGGATGAATTCTACTCTCAGTGTCCAGAAAACTCAATAGCAGCAACTAGTTTGGTACATTGCATCAAGTTTTGCCATCTGAGAAAAGCTGCACATTGAAAAAAGATGTAAAACATGAATCCTGTGTCTACTCTGAGGTCATGAAAGTGAAATATTGTATTGAGTCACAAACACACAGTACAGCACTTGGTTTCTTCTGCTCATAAACGTAAGTGGCTTGGAGTTTTTGCACGTAACTAATAATTGTGTTAATGTTTATACAAGAGAAGGATATCAAATGATTTTTTGCAAGGCCAAACAGAGAAGGTGTAGGGGAACAAACTCAAGAGGATCTTTGTTTTTTTATTTCATGCTTGAAATCATGGAAAAATTGCCACCCTCAAACAGAATACCTCCATATCAGTCTCACATTAACCCAGTGCTTTGAAATATCTATAATGGCATAATCTTATCATCAAGCCATGGCTTGGAGAAGAAAACTCAGACAATTTCTCTTGAAAGAGTAACGCAATATTATACATAGAAAACAAGTTAGTGAAAATTTTGAATAATAGATAATTAGAGACCATGGATTCATGGAAAACAGAGCTGGTAAGGACTGATTAAATTCTGTGTGTCTGTGTACCTTAATCAAACAGTATATTTGATTATGCCCAAAAGCCTTACCTACAAATGAGCTGAAAGCACTGGCTAAGACTGTGTTGAAACACAGTCATGGTTATGAGGTTCAGTTTCAAGGTTATAAAGCTTTATATATATATATATATATATATATATCATTCCCAATATGAACACTTACCCTTTCAGTAAGTGTGGTTAGAAGTTACTCCTGTCCAGAGAAATCATGTCAACTCCCCAGTTTCAGTACTATTTCTAATTAAATACTTTTTCTACTTTCACCCTAACATGCGAACGGCAAAAAATACTATTAACAAAATTAAGGATGTTCAAAAGAAGAATTCAGGAAGAATTTATTCACAGAAAGCGTTGTCAGGCATTGGAATGGGCTGAGCAGGGAGGTGGTGGAGTCACTATCCCTGGAGGTGTTCAAGAAACAACTGGATGTGGCACTCAGCGCCATGGTCTAGGTGACATGGTGGTATTTGCTCAAAGGCTGAACGTCATCTTGGAGGTCTTTTCCATCCTAAATGATTCTGTGATTCTGTGAAACTACAGTCACAGAATCACACAGTAATTAGGGTTGGAAGGGACCTCTGGAAATCATCTAGTCCAACCGCCCTGCCAAGGCAGGGTCACATGCACCAAGTGACACAGGAACACACCCAGGTGGGTTTGGATGTCTCCAGAGAGGGAGACTCCATGACCTCCCTGGGCAGCTGTTGCAGTGCTCTGCTACCCTCAATATAAAGAAGTTCTTCCTGGTGTTGAGGTGAAACTTCTTGTATTGTAGTTTATGGCAATTGCTCCTCATCCTATTGCTGGGCACCACTGAACAGAGTCTGGCACCATCCTCTGGCACCCACCTTTGAGATGTTTATCTGCATTAATGAAATCCCCTCTCAATCTTCTTTAGGCTAAACAAGCCCAGCTCCCACAGTGTCTCCTCATGAGAGACACTGTCTTTACAGACTCATTAATGGCTCGTATCACAAGTCCTTTTTCCTTCAAACAGGCATAAAGAACTTTAACAACCCTCAGCTCCCCACCAGGGAGGTTGCTCAGTCACTGGGGCCACCCATCCAAGGCAAACACGCAAGAAGCACTTACCTGTGCCCCAGGGTGGTCATGGCCAGTGCCAGGTAGCAGCCTATGGGGATGTTTGCTTTCACAGCCTTGAGAAGGGGGTGCAGTGTGACCGACTCGGCCGCGTCGAGCGCGCCGTCGCACACGGGCACGGGCGGCCCGCCCTGCTGCACCCCGCGGTCGTTCCTGTGCAGCTTCAGCCTCAGAATCAAACTCCAAGCCCACTGGTTGAAGGAAGTCTCTGGTGTTTCTCCATACCGAACAATGCTGGCTAAGTAGGAGACCTGGGAGCAGAAATGAGAGGGAGCGCAGCCGTAACAACACAGCACGTGTGGCTCCAGTGGTCCCAGTCTGGTGCCCCGTGTGGCTCCAGTCTGGAACCTGGGGCAGCTTGGATGGGGCCTGCTCTTCTATCACAACACCGTGACACAGGGCTGGCACTAGGTGATCTTTGGGGGTTCCTCCCAACCCAAACTTTCTATGATTCTATGCTCAGACTGGCAGTAGTTATTCTTTAGACGCACCACATAGTTCATCTAAACGCTCTGCTCCAACTGCCTTGATTTCCACCTCCTCTCCCTACCCTTCCCTTCCTTTTTAGTAAAGGCTGTCAACTTAATACTGTTTGCCTAGATTTTTCCAAGCTAGATGTGGATCTTGGATTGAATTTTGATTTTACTACCGAAAAAAAGGAAGCCATGCAACAACCTTCCACAATGTTTGCAACGTTTAAGACTGCTAGTGAAAGGAAACAGAAAAATAAATGCAAAAAGTAGCATGTATCAAAACAAAAAAAAACAAAACAAAACAACCAAAACTAAAACCTGGCAGCCTCTGCTTAGAAAGAAGTCTGTAATGTGGACAAGGCAGAGTCTGTGCCATGCACATGTGTCCATGGTCATGAAGATCCTGTCTAGATCAGAAAGAATTATAAATCTTGGGGAAAACAAAATATTGTACAGGCTCTGACAAAATGGTGTAAATTGCAGAGCTGGGAGGCAACGCAGGTATTTCATCCTCTCAGAACTGGGGTACAAAAACCTAAGCACTATTTTCTCTCTAATTCCAGTTACAAGCTCAGGCAGGTCAGGACAGATTTCCCAACACAAGTGGCAGCCAGGGCTGAAATAGGCTTAAAATAGAGAGCTCCTCTAGCTGGCACAAGACAATGAACCATGGCCAAGTAGTGCAGAGGGGCAAGTCAGAAAACAGCAGAGACAACAAGGAACTTGAAAAGTGTAGGAAGAAAATGCAGGGGGAAAAAGCATGTGGGAGGGGGAAACACTGTACAAGAAATACTGAGAAGACAAAGCACAGCACAATGCTAAAAGCTCTGAATAAATAAATAGAAGGATCTTGGACTGAATAATGAAAATAGAGATATTTTTAACACTGATCTTTCTGTCCTTCCATTCCCCTTCTGTTACTTGTAGCTATCCCTTCCTCAGTGACCAATGTGCTGTAAAATCAATGTAACAAACATTTGTGGGGCGTTCATGTCACACAGCAGCTCCTGATTAACACCTGAGTCTTCAAATAAGGTAAGATTAAGAGCTGGAATCACAGGGAGGATGTCTCTTATGCTCCCATTTGTGACTATTCAACTACAGAACTACAAGGGGGTCAAAATTAAATTGTTTATTTCAAGAAACATGGAGAGAGAATATTTACAAGGGCCCAGAGTGACAGGACAAGGGGCAATGGCTTCATACTGACATAGGTCAGGGTTAGATGGGGTATTGGGAAGAAATTCTTCCCTCTGAGGGTGGTGAGGCCCTGGCACAGGTTACCCAGAGAAGCCGTGGCTGCCCCATCCCTGGAAGTGTCCAAGGCCAGGCTGGATGGGACTTGGAGCAACCTGGTCTAGTCCCTGCCCATGGTACAGATGATCTTTAAGGTCCCTTCCAACCTAAACCATGCTATGATTTTATGATTCTCATACAGATGTTCCACATAAGCCTAAAAGCTGTTTCCCAACAGCTCTGTGGGTGCAGACAACACTGAATGTTGGTATGTTATGGTATTCTAGCAGGATCAAGATAGAACATCTTTAAAAAAAATAAAAGATAGTAAACAAGGTCTTGACTTGCAGTTTTACCTGTTCATCATCATCCATAAGCTATTCCCTGTAATTACGAAGAAGAGATACCTGTTTCATGCTTTCAGAAAGCAGCCCAGCATATGGTTTCTGGGAGAGATATTTCTGATACGCTTCCAGGACCATCAATGCAACTTCAGAATGGACAGCTGGATCCAGATGAAGAGCATTCTGCTAAACACAGAATCAGAACACAAAACTTCACGTCATTTAAAAGGTCTCTACAACTGTATCACTCAGTTGCACTGCAGAGAAATAAATCTTAATCTCTTTCTGGCAGTTCAAATTAAATATTGCAATACCCAGGCAAAATCTTGCCCATAAGAAAAATTCAGCCCAGCATTTAAGAATTCTGGGCTCACACTGGGTAATACTCAGAATATTTCCAAAAAAGAGTTGATCATAATCACTTTCCAAGTGCATTTAATGAATTTATAGCAATTAATCCAAAAAATCCATAGATGCCATTTTATACATAACACAGGAACTGAAATTCTTCCCTTTAAAAGCAAACCCAAACCACATCACCATGTTTTTTGTATGAAAACACAGTAATTCCTCTTATCAACTGCCACATTACAGAACTGTTTTTCTCCATAATCAAAAGGCATAGACATGGCCCTGTTACTGCACAGCAAAGATCTCTCTGTTCATTTTCTCTGCCTTTTCCCTTTTTCTTTACATGTCATCAAGAAACAGGGAGGAAACAGTCAATATTTTTGTACAAGCACCAACATAGCAAAGAGAAGAGTTCAGAAT
>VZRE01001719.1:32892-49185 GCA_013396775.1 Cephalopterus ornatus
TCAGAATGACCAAATGCACAGGCTGTAATGCCAAAATGGATCACAGAACACAGACAACAGGATTTTTTTTTCCCAATCTAATTCTGTTTCTCTCTGATATAGCATTTACCCTCAAGTGGATCCTGGACTGATGGAGCTCCTGGAGTAACCCAATACATGGACCAATTTCCAATCATTTAAATAATGCTCAGGGTTCTGAATTTTTTTTCATTTCAATTGTTAGTCTTCTTGCATTGTGAAAGACATGCCTGGATACCAGCAGGCAAACTACAGCCACACCAGTCTCCTACACACTTCTTGGAGGATTCCCCTATTTCTGCAGCCACAGGTATCTTAATCATAAAAATTGTCCTGCCAGCTATTTCCTCTTGTTTAGAGAGAGGAAACTCTTGCTTAAATGTCTCTTTCAACCTCAGCTACAAGAAAGAAGCATGAGCAGAATGTTATAAAATTACTGGGAAGTTCCCATTCTGTCCTATTAAGTGCACAGACATTATATAAAGCATGTAATTAACTGTTTTCTAGTTCATTTTTAATCCCAAGTTGAGTAAAGCTTTTGCTCTGAAAAGCTGAGGAGTTTCAGAACTGTTTTCAATACATACCTGCTCCCCAAATCCCCAGTTCAGCCCTTCCAGGATAATGCAGGCAAGCTTATTCTCCACCGTTGTCAGGCTGTAATTCAATAACCAGTCACGAATCAGCGCTATCTCGGATGGAGAAGGCTTCCACAAGTGCAATGGCAGCTCTTTAAACAGGTATAAGGAAACCTTTGAGGACAGAAAACAAAAAGGATAATCAGGACTCCACACAATAACCAGCATTATGCCTTTCTGTCTTTAAAGAGAGGCACGACCAAAAAACCCCCCAGACAGGTCTTTACACAACCCATTCATACCAAGACGTACCTTGTGACACCGTCTGGTTATGGCCTCTAGTTTTAACTGCTTTAAATGATGGACGTTGTCACTTACCATCCCAACCTTCTCAATGGTCTCTCTAATTCGATCCAGCAGTATGGAAATAATCTGTGTGTGGATGCTGGCAATGGCTCCCAAGAGTTCTCGACCGACTTTGGAAAATGTCTCTCTTGTGGAAAGGCTAACATAGGACACCTGGGAACACGAGCAGGAAGAAGTTACTGGTCTTGGCTGACCTTCACTGGCATTGAAATAAAATGTCTTCTGGAAAATACAGAACGAACCTGCTCTGTAATTGGTCACTCAGCACAAAGATTACTGATAAATGTCAATATTAAAGTGAAAATGATTGCCCCAGAAGACAAGGAAAGTGCTATGCCACAGGGCCAAACACAAGGTCCAAAACTAAACACAGGACCAACACCACCACACACTACAAAAAATTGCCACCAAAATTAGAGACCACAACAGAAAAAACATCACACAAGGAAGTTCAGAGCTACAGGTTAGATCTGCATGAGAATAAAACACACAAAAAAACCCACCAAAAAACAAAAAACACTTTTCTTCATTTGTTTCATTCTGGATTTGTTTACAGAAAAGCTGTTTTTTATTTCTGGGAAAAAGAACAAGTCCTTCAGGCTATTTTAGTTCAATTCCAGATTACAAATCTCAGAAGCAGCATTTTCTTAGTTCCATGGCAGAATAAACAACAGAAGCCAAGAAAGTTCCACACTTTCCACTGTTAGGAAGAGAAAGAGCACTTCCATCCTTCTCCTGAATGGACCAACAACATTACTCACCTCATATATCTCCAGAACAATGATTTTGATAAAATCCTCGTCAACATCAGCACGTTTGGTTTGTGCCATCTGAGCGAATGTGGTGAGCAGACAGATTTCTTCCGAGCAGTTCATTGACTGGAGATACTTTTCAAAACGTTCAAGGTGCTGTGGGTCTAGAAAAAAAAAAATCAAGTGAAAGAAACATGATAAAAGAAGTGTTATAGGACAGATATTAATATTCATACACTTGTCACACTCCAGTCCCAGAGAAGGAACCAGTAACAAAGGAATTATAATCACTGGAGTCTTGTAAATTACTGGCCTCTCTTCAGGAGTGGTTGGAATTCAAGTTTTAATATTGTTTTAACTATGCCATGTCAATCATACACAGGAAGAACTGCTTGAATCTTTCTGCTTTTTAAAAACAGTATCAAACAGTTTTGGCTTACACTACATACTGGAGCAATTAATTCCACAGATTATGTCCAAATTATATGGAAGGATTCTAGTTTTAATCAGGACATAGCCAAGAGAAGATTAAAACTCAGTCCACCCAGGCACAGCAGAGAGGTTTTGATCAAGCTGAGAGAGACTGCCCATTTCACATCCCGTGATCTCAAGCAGCAGTTAAACTGGGAGGATTATCCTATGCTGATTACAAACAAAAACACTGCAAGTATCTTGCCCTGGGCTTAGACTATGCCTAAGAGTTACAAGAAAAGGCCAGAGTCAATTTCTCAAATTCAATACAAGAAAAAATACTGGATGCACTTGTTTGGTACATATCTCTGAAAACAGAGAACTGAAGCTGCACAGGAAGGAAGGCTAGGAGATGCTTTCACTCAAATTCAAGGCAGAGTTCCTCTTTAAACCCAAGAGTGAGATGGTGCCAAACACAAATAAATATTCCATTCCTAAGGGTGGGGGACAACAGGAAGGTAAGGGCACAAGGAAACCTCCCCGGGGCTTTCAAATAATTTAAAATTAAATTAAAATATTTTATTTAAAATGAAATAACTTTAAATTAATATGCAACTAAACAGAATCTCTGCAGCAAAGCAAAGACTGAAAGCAACATTCGATCGACAAAAAGGTTTGGAGAGTGGTCTGCCTCCTCTGAAGCACAACATGCCAGTAAACACTGCTTACAGTGGAATATACAGAAAAAGCACTCACTGTGGCACTCAGCTACCCAACCTGCAGAGGCACATGCTCAGAGGGCTTGTGATTAAAATTGCACTTGGGTTACAGTCTATTTTAAGGGCTTTCAAGAATTTTGCAAATGTACTTCAACCTGAGAAGGTCAGGCTCATGAACAGCAGGCTGGAGGACTGTGCAATTTAAGAAACAGTTTTTCCATACAGTTAAGATAAACTACGCTCCTGGTAGATAGAGCAGACACAGAGGGGATGTCTCATCCGTCAGCCTCCCTTTCCTAATGTTTTATTTCATCCTTACAGCAGAAGTTACAGAGAATTGTGTTCTCTTGTTGTTTGCAGTTTCTTTAGGATAACGCAGAAGGACTGCTCTGAAGCAGCAAGAGAGAAAAATAAACAGACAGTAGACCTGACAACTGCTCTTAAAATAAGAGTTTGGGCAAACAAGTACTGGAAAACCATGAACTGCCCAAGACATTTCTAAGGCCACTGGACCAGTCATGCTGCTGAGGGTGTATTTAACAATGCAACCTGCAAAGAACTAAAACCACAGCTGGTGCAGCAGTAGCTGAATGGATTAGAATCGGTTGTGTGTGTGGGAATTCTACCTTTGAGTCTTTGCTTGCAGTCAGCAGGTTGCAGAGCAGAGCAGAGCTTTTCCAGGTGCTCGTTCTCAGCACAGTGCATGACAAAGAAGAGCCTCCAAAGCATGTTGCTGGACAGCGTTCCATAAGGCATCTCGGACATGAACAACCAGACTCCCAACCTGTTGGATTTGAAGAGGCAGTTAGAAACAGTTTCACCCCAACATTTGTAAAGGAGACCTATGCCCAGATTTCTGCTATAAAACAGAATTGAAAATGTGAAGACGCGTATTGGCACCTCAAATTCTGAGTTAACATCATTCTGAACTGAGCAAGTCCTCAGAGCTTCTGCCAGATGCTACAAATAATGGCATATTTCCTCCCCATCTCGATGCTACCAATGCACTTAAAAAGTCCTACATATTTCAGTCTTGTTTAAACCATTTAAGCATTTAAAGCTACTCCGAATCCCAGTTACAAATATCTAACTCCTCCAAGATGAAGCCAGTATAAATCACATGGGACAACCCACCTTTTGGCCTTCAGAACATGTAGAACAGCCCTAAAAAACAGCTCATCAAACTCCAGTTGCAATTTTTCCAGAGAGTAGGGATGTGCTACTGATCCATATTGTCTGTTGCCACTAACATATTGGGCCCAGTGGTCACTCACATGACAAAGTGTCATCCTACAAAGCAGAACAAACAAGGTCAAAGGGGGATCATTAAGTATGTCATCACCACATCAAAACACAGACAAGACCAACCAGATCAGAGTCTAGTCACAAAGAGACATGGCCAACCTTTTGCCCACTGCCTTCCAGAAACTTCTACAGAAATTCCATTAATCTAAAATTTCTGTGTTCTCCCTCCTTCATTTTGCAGGCAAACAATGCAAATTATTTCATTATACCAAATTAATTTGTGTGTGACCTTCAGAATCAGATAACTTAAGATAACTGTACACAATGAAATGGCAATACATGCAGAAAGCTTATTCAAGAAAAATTATACTGAAAAGTTACCGCTCACATAACACAAGAAAGAAAAGGATTTTGTTACCAAATTAACTGTATTCCCCCTTGAGAACATGCTCCCAGAAACCATATAAAGTGACTGACAGAGATTTAAAAATAAAGAGCAACTTTTAGGTCTTTATTACATTTACTTACTGCAACAATATCAATGATTTTTCAAGGAGCAAGTTAAAAACCCTAAAAAATAATTCTGGGTAACAAGAGAAAGAAAGCAGTTAACACTGGATATAAAATAAGGGGCGCCTCAAGGAACTGTTTGCTGGATTTCAGTGACTTCCCAAGACAAGCCTAACCACATCACTGACGGAAGTCAGCCTCATGTTCCACAGCTCACCCAGCTCCTTTGTACCACAGCATGTAGATTCTGCAATGCCCCACTTCACGGGCAGAGCTTCAGAGTCAAGGACCCTGGGATGTCAGATTCCCAGACCGGCCAACCCTGAACTGACCGACTCTGAGAGCAAAATCTACCCGAGAACCATTTGGGTGACATTTGATTTTTTTTGGTTGTTTGATGGTGGGTTTAAAGCTCTGAACTTTAAACCAGACTGTATGAAACAGACTCGGTCACATCACAGAGAAAGTGTTCTCTTACTTGATGAGATGACCAATTCTCTTCACAAACTGTCGGTACCGTGCTCTGTTAAATGTTTCTAACCCCGCAGACAGAAGTTCCACTAAGGAGTTTGCAAAGGCAAAAATCTTCATCATCTCCTGGGGAGTTGTTTTCTCAGGAAAATAAGCACCTAAGACCAAGACAGAAAAATAAGACAAAAAAAGAGTGTAAGTTTTGGTTTTTTAAATAACTTAAGAAGCACTTAAAGCGATCAGAGTACATTATTTGCCAGATTTATAGTGAATTGAAATATGTTTTTGCTTATGAAATGAACAATAATACCTGCTAAGTATCAAAGTACAAATAAACTATGCAAGTTATAAGAGAATTCTAGCAAGAAATTATCTTCCTGCACTTGTCCAGAGATTTTGCAAAAAAAAAAAATCGAGAAAAATCACAATAACATTAGAGCTAAAAGGCAAGGGGGAAAACAGTTCTGGAAGCACTTGTGGGAGTTAACTACCAATCAGATACAAACTCAAGGAAAAGACTCTAATGTTGTGCATGCTAGTAGTGCTGTAAGTTTTTAATTTATACACACACTTCCATATATACCTGCATCTCATCTATTTAGCCTGTGAGCTGTTGCTCAGGTTCATTATTACTTCAGAGAGTCTCAAAATGCAGCAGCATTCTTGGCAGTGGTAGTCATTAATACAGTTAGCACAAGTAAAATGAAGAATAATTCTTTAGCAACTGATTTACCTCCAGACTTAAACCCCAGGAATTGCTGAAAGAGTTCATGGAATGGAAACTGTGACAACAGAGCAATCAAGTCATCCTCCGAAAGCAGAATCCAGCTTGTTTCAGGATCCTCATCCTACAGACAAACACAGGTGCTTTCAGTAGGTTCACAATAAAACAAATGGTGAAAGTGCTTCACTACTGTATTAATTACAGTTTTGTAAGCAGAAACCCAAACGTTTGAATTCTATCTGTTAATACCCATTCTAGGAAGCTCCGCGCTCTGCAGGGATAAAAAGAAGAGTAAAATACAAGTAAATTTCAAATCATGCTTTTTAACTTAAGTCAGCTTTTCTTCATCTGTTTCACAAGGATCAATAAGCTTGAGCAAAAACGTAAAGGGAACAAAAGAGAAACAAAAGCAAGGCAGGTGCTATACCTCTTCTCCTCCTTCGTCTACCAGGGTCCAGTTCCCAGATTCCTTTCCAGACGAAGAGGAACTTTTCCTTTCACTTGGTTTCATATGGCACATGAAGTCCACACGATTTCTGGTTTAAAGTGAAAAATCAAGTGTAAAAAAATGTAGAAAATTTAAAACTCTGAATTAAGTCACCTTTAGTAAAGAGAAGATGCTAAAAAAAACCAAACACAACAAATTAGATACAAGAACAAGAAATTAACAAGTATAGCAAAAAGATGACCGATGGGAAGGGCCCTGTGGGTGCTGGTGGCAGCAGCTGGACACGAGCCCAGGTGTGCCCAGGGCAGCAAAAAGCCAGTGGCCCCGGGGCTGTCCCAGCCGTGGTGTGGCAGCAGGACCAGGGCAGTGCCCGTCCCTGTGCTGGCCCTGCTGAGGCACCTCCAGCGCTGGGGCAGTTCTGGGCCCCTCGGACAGGAGAGACATTGAGGGGCTGGAGCGTGTGCAGGGAAGGGAACGGAGCTGGGAAGGGTCTGGAGCAGCAGGAGCGGCTGAGGGAGCTGGGGGGGCTCATCCTGGAGAAAAGGAGGCTCAGGGGGGACCTTCTGGCTCCTGAAATTCCCTGACAGCACAGGGGAGCCGGGTCGGGGTCGGGCTCCGCTCCCAAATGACAAGTGATAGAATAAGAAATGGCTTCAAGTTGCACCAAGGGAGGTTTAGATTTGATATTAGGGAAAATTTTTTCATGGAAAGGGTGGTCAGGCACTGCAACAGACCATCCAGGGCAGTGGCAGAGTCACTATCCCTGGAAGTGTTCAAAAAACATGTGGATGTTGGCACCAGGGGACATGGTTTAGCAGCAAACACGGTGGTCCTGGGTTAACAGCTGGACCCAATGATCTTAAAGGTCTTTTCCAATTTGAAGAATTCTGTGATTGTGAATGACTCTGATAATTTACTGAAGGTCTCTGAGGGTATCAGGTTATCTTCCAAGTATACAGAACACCACAAACGTCTCTCAGCCCTGTACAACATGCACATTTAAATATGCAAGAAATACTACTGTTCTTGCTAATGTGTAAGAAAAGTGGTGTTTAAAAAAAAAAACAATCAAAAGAAGAATATCATCTTTCAGAAGAGATACTCCACAGCATTTAAGGAGAATCACCTAGTGAATCAAAAGCAAGCAGGATGGTGCAGGCCAGCTCCACTCCACAACTTCAAAGCTGCATTAGCTGGACACCACACACATTTTCCTGAGACTGCTCCTATGTAAGCTGAGCTACCACAACTGAAGACCCACTCTGAAAGAGTTGCCTCAAATCAATCCAGCTTAAGACTGTTAGACCACTTTAAGACTGCGATGCTAGTTTCCAGATTGTAATCTCTATAAATCCCTAGCTGTTCATACAGACCAGCCCAACATACAGAAAGGTTATATAAAAAGTTAGGTGGAAGCTGGATGCTACAATTTTAACCTGGAACATACCATCAGAACTCTGCAAACAGTGCCACAGAACTCCAGAGTGGCATCACCTTCCTGATCTCCTTGAACTTACACTCTGATAACACAAATGTATTACAAATTAAATACAACTCCTAAGATACTGATTTCATAAACCAAATTCACAATTCAGACTTGTTCCTGACATGCAGGAGCTGCAACAGACCAGACTCAGCTCCTTCACCAGTTAAGTACAACGTGCAGGCTCTGAGTTCTGGTATCAACAGCTGAGAGCATCACCCCAGACACATTCAGTCAGCCCTTGTTCAAACCAGAAGCATCAAAATGCACCTGCAACACAAATCCCACAACCCCTCAGGATACACTGGTTTCCCCAGGCAGCTCTAAAGGGGAAATGTGAAAATAAAACTGTTAAAAGTAACAGCCCCCAATAAACAGACTCCGCTTAACTCAGGGCCAGACTTTCAAGATCACACCAAAAAACCCGAATACCAGCAATTTGATTCTTCGACTCTAAAATTTGGGCAGTGGGAGATGTAGGTAATATATTTTATCTGAAGCACATGACAGTTTTCACTACTGACTGATTTCATTAACTAGCTTCTCCAAGCACCACATATTCCTTCTAAATTAAAAAAAAAGGATGAAGAATAAATGAAGAAGCCCAGCCTATGTTAACATCAGCTTAGCACCTTTACTCAGGGGGTTCTTTTGCAGAGACAGAACAGGCCACCATGCACAGCCAGAGCAATTTCAAAAGTCACAATAAAAAAGTCTGCAGGTCTGTCAGTGTTCACAAGCTATTTCACAGCTGAAAGCAAGCTGCATCCTACTGTGTACAGCAGGAGAAGGTACTGCCAAGGCTGAATTTTAAGACGAATGAGTACACAGTTTGACTTAAACTGTGACTCTACTTGTGCCTGCTTTTATGCCTTCACTGCCACAGTTTTACAAGTGGTTTTTGTGTCATGTTTTCTACTCTTAAATAATCAGAACATATTTATAAAAGCATATTCATACTCACTTGACAGGAGACATAAGCAAGGCAAGAGACTGCATGAAATGAAAGACACCTGATGGGTTATCCAAGACTTTGATCTGAAATTAAATGCAAATATCTAAGTAAATCTAAATAAGTTAAACAAAGAGCAAATTAGTTTTAGCAGAGAAATTCACATTTCTCCCTAGCATTTTGTTAAGACTGAAAAATATCCATAAAAGACAGCACCCACACACTGGAGAAAGTATAGCCATGGAAAAATATTGCGAGTTGTCCAAAAGAAATACATATAAAAACTACAGGAGGGGAAAAAAAAAAAAACAACCAAATCATCACAAACAAAGCAAACATCTCTCTTTGTTCCACATGAAGGTCTGGGCACCAGGGGGAATTCAGATATTGATCACAGGGGAAGTTGGGATCCCAGCATGTTAGGTTAATGATTGGGCTCAACGATATTAAGGGGTTTTTCCAACCTAAATGACTCTATTCGATACTTTTATTGCACCATTTGCCTTTCCTGTTAGTGCAGTTGCAGTCCTTTTCCTCTTGGAGGAGCAAATACGCTCTTTGAAAGAACACCCTAGCGCTTCTGGATATCTGCACTCCCTCTGATCTATACAAAGTGAACCCTTTCCTCTGCCCCTGAAATTATCTAACAAACTTTCCATGGAAACCAGTCCCATTTCCACGTGTAGGATACAAAAATCTGTTCTTCCTCATCCCTTACACATCACAGAGCTACCCTCCAATCTCACTTGTCTCATATACAGCTGCTGCTTCAAATCTAAATATTCTTTACACTTCTTGCAGAACACTCCCAAAAGCTGGTGCACGAGGCCTTCTGAGGCACATGGCAAGCCCTTGACTCCCTTTCCTGGAATCTCTCTAGTCAAGAGTGAAGTGTGTTCCCCTGTTCACCTGCACAGGGTTGGGCTATCAGGGGTAAATTCACCCCCTGATAAACTCCTCACTGATTCCACACACCTGGAAGGAGTGTGAGTCATGAGGGACTGCCTAGGCAGGAGACACTCTCCTCTCTTACCCACTCCCACTCCCTGACAATAAAGAATTAAACATTCACACCTGAATGAATGGACAAGCCCACTCACTGATCCCAGCTGGACACCGAAGGATGTGGTTGAAGAGGAAGAGATGGTCACCTGGACAACCAATTCTTTGCAGAACAGACCCCTAAAGGGAAGTGTATTGGAATCACGTAAATAATTTCAAATTTAATTTCTTTATAGCCTTGCTAACTAGAGTAATACTGTTAGTTCATTTCTTTTCACATGTTTTCCAACAAACCTCAACTTTCAGAGCATGTTACAGGAGAACAATATTTAAAAGTCTGCTTGCTCGGCTTATGAGCCACAAACTGTTTTGTTTGGTGTAAAGTAATTAATTTTTCTACAGTTGCATTAAAAATTATTTATTATTATTAAAATTTATTAAGTTATTTAGAAATCAGCAAGAACATAAGTTTCTCAAACGTGACAAGTCTGAATAGTTTTAATTTCAAAATGAGCAAAAGCATAATGAATATTACTAAGTCCACTATGAGCAGTGCTGGCTGCTCAGGTGTCAGTCCTCATTAATGCTGCATGACTTCATCAAACAAGGGAATCAATTCTAAAGATTTGCTACCATATTCTGTCCCTCAAGAAGAAAAAAACAGAACAACGACAACAAAAAAAAATCATTGCCCATGGGACAGTGGGAAAACCAATAACACTTCGAGAAACGACTCCTGAATTCATCCCATGTGTTGGATCAGATATATCCATGCCTGCTCCCTCACCAGTCTCTGCAGCCACATGAGAAGGTCACTCTGAAACTGAGGATCTTCAATAACTCTGCGAGTGAAGCTGAAGAGGACGCTGATACATTCCTTCAAGTGGCTCAAGTCTGAAGAAAGATTCTCTGACTGCTTTGAAACTGCAAATTAAGAACAGAATTAAAAAGCTTTGACAAGCAAGTAGGAGCACAAGCAGTGGGTTTGGGGCCACATAAAAAATTGCTCTCTTTATCTGTAGATACCAAGACATTTCAACACAGCTGCTTGCTAAATCTGTCAGAGAAGAACACTTACATAGAGTACATCATTTAAGTAGTTTATAATTAAGCACTGGACACTAATTATAAGACTATACCATGGTTACTTGCACAAAAGGCCTTCCCTCAAGATTAAC
Source organism: Cephalopterus ornatus (assembly GCA_013396775.1). Lineage (NCBI taxonomy): Eukaryota > Metazoa > Chordata > Aves > Passeriformes > Cotingidae > Cephalopterus > Cephalopterus ornatus. The sequence goes on from VZRE01001719.1 coordinate 43,747, forward strand.
TTTGTAAGAACTACCACTTACTATACACACAAACTATCTGGGAGGTGAAGTGGAAAGGGAGGGGGACTAAGAAGAAAACACACCTGGGGCAGGAGGAGGAGAAATACTTTAGCCCAAAGATTACACTGGTACAAACTCAAATGAAACACTCAGAACGAAGAACAAAAAGATAATTCTAAGTATTACAGCTGTAAGATTTCAATAGGCCTTCCAAGAGGAAGCAAAGTAGGAAAAATATCCAGCTCATTTCAGAATTGTGCACAATCAGTTTGGAAACTCTATTATATGGTGCCTTGGACAAGAAAAGATTGGGAGTCTGGGTGTCCCATCCACATGATGTTTCTATACAGTAACCAGTGTCAGTCTGCAGCTCAGACAGGAGTGACTCCTTCATTCAGTTTGCACTCTCCAAGTGATTACATTAAGAGAATTGAAGTATTTTTCCTGTGAGAAAAAAGTTTCATTGATCCCTACATAAGATCAACAGCCTTTTAAATCAGAGAAGAAACACTCTAGCACAGAAATCCCACCACAAGACACCAAAACTGCAGGTAAACAAGGCGCTGGGCACCCTGACCCCCACAGGGAACAGTCCAGACCAGCAACACACCTTGTTCTTGCTGCTGAAGGGCCACAGACCTCAGCAGGGACGAGCTGCTGAGCAGCCTGTAAACGTAGGACTCCACTTGGAGCCGGGACAGCACCGAGGTGTATGAGTGCAGAGCCAGCGTCTGGTGCACGTGCTCTGCCTGGGCCTCAAACAGCTTCTTCAGCTCCCCCAACACGCCCTCGTTCAGCTCCACGGTCTGGTAGCGATGGTGACCCGTCACCTTGCACTGGTCTGCACAGACACCCTGAAAGGAGAGCAGGTATTTCATGTGAGAGGTTCTGCCATCTTGTTGGGTCAAGCTTAAAGGAAACTAACTCTGATATAACCCTCTCGTCAACAGACTTCAAAGCTTTCATAAAAGGGGATGCTCCATAAATGGGAAAGACAAAGGGTTGGGCACATCCTTCGCACTTCTCAGAGCTGCTGGTTACTGAAGACTCATATCTTTGACTTCTGGAAAAAAAAAATATATACCTCTGTAACTCAGATCTAGGAATGGTCATGAAGTGGCTTTTCTGCAGCACTGAGAGATGTGAACAAAACCAGGTGTCTCACTCCGAGAGACTGCACCTGCTTCTCAGTTTACAGACTTTCCATAAATATTTGGATCTGCTATTTTAAAGCTAAAACACGCACTGAAACAAGATAAATATTTTCTAAGCTCCCGGAACTGATAATCTCCACTGCATGTTTAAAATTTTCAGAAATTAACTGCAGTCTTTTTCCCAAACTGAAATCAAAAGCTGAGTCCAATCTTCCTCTGCCCTATCTCTAATCCTTCAGCACAAGAAAACCACAATAAAAAACATTCCCACTATTCTTTTAATAAATAGCATTCCTGTTATTCTTTCAACAAATAACATCCCAGGAAACAGTCTTCAGAACCAACACTTTGGAAACTCAGCTTGAAAGTACCCCTGTGTTTCCTAAATACTAGAATAAGGATTTTAAATTGGTATCAAAACATACAATAAATATATAGCGAACCGGGATGGAATAAAGCAGGTAGAAAGCTTAGCCATGACCAGAGGGGATGTAAGAGTGAAGCCAAAATTGTTCGCCGTTTTGAAAGTGACCATCACAAAACTGAGTGCGGTTGAGGTTCAAGGTTATTCCCCAGGAAAAAAGAAAGTATTCAGAACTGTTCAGTTTCTCAGCTCTGAGGAGCTGCACTCAGAGAAACAGCAGTGAAAGCTACCACGTGCATAGGTATTTAGCACCCTTGGACAATTCGGATGATGTGTTGGCTACAAACAGAGTCAGAACAACTTCATTCACTCCCACTGTAACGCTGAGCTCCAAAGACAAGTGACAGAGAACGAGTCTGGGGGAAAACTGTTCTGATGTGTGCCCCAAAGAGCTCCTTAAACCCCTCTGGTTTGCAGACAAAAATGTGGCAGAGCACCATGACCACCCTGGAAGCAGCTAAAGCCACAGCTGCACTTACAGAGCGAGGTACCAAACGTGGATGGACCCCTCACACCCTCTGCTTTGAGCAACAGGGCTGCCCCCGAGCACAACTGGAGCTCCTCTACAGCTGCCAGCTCTGACAGCAGGAATGACATCAATGGAAACTGTCCCTGCAGGCAGCAGGCCAGATGGGACATCACTGCTACAGTCACTGCACCACGTATCCCCCCGTCTGCCTGGAATGCTGTGGTGCAAACTCCACCTGGCACCAAGGGCAGAACGGGGCTAACACAGCTCATTCTGACTGACTGCAGACACGAGATTGACCCCAAAAGGGACCACTAACACACATCCCACCACCCTACACTCATTAGAGATTAAAAATCAAACAACAAACTGTCTTAAAATCGCAGCAGGATGATACTCTAAAATACTGGGGGTCAGTGGTGAGGCAGAAAGCAAAGGTAATAATCTCTGGACATGGAACTGTTGGAGCAAGTCCAGATGATGGCTGAGAAAGTTGGAGCTGACAAGGGAGCAGCCTTCCAGTACTTGAAGGGAGTCTACAAGCAGACTGAAGAGGGACTCTTCATCAGGAAATGTAGTGATAGGACAAGGAGTGATGGGTACCAAGTGAAAGAGGAGAAATTTAGGTTAGACATCAGGAAGAAATTCTATGCTGTGAGGGTGGTGAGATGCCGGCACAGGTTGCCCAGGGAGGCTGTGGATGCCCCAACTCTGGCAGTGCTCAAAGCCAGGTAGGGTAAGGCCTTGAGCAACCCGGTCTAATGGGAGGTGTCCCTCCCCATGGCAGAGGGGGTTAAGACTAGCTTATCTTTAAGATCCCTTCTAACCCTTAACATTCTGTGATTCTTTTTAGGCAAAACAGCTTAAACATGACAAATGTGGCAGCAAGTAAAATTAAATTTCCAGAATCACATCCAAACAGTTGGGGTTCAAAAGCAGCTTCAGCAACAGCACCTGCACAGTCTTCTGCTGTTCTTTGAAAGTCCATAGTCTCCCCTTCACATTTTGGCAGTCAGCTGTCATGGCCTGCAGCTCTGCCTCAGCCAGCAGCAGCTGCTTCCTGCAGCGCATGTAGTTCAGGAGCAGCTCGTAGAACTCGTGCCTGTCCTGATGGGCCATGCTTTCAAATTCCTCGGCATAGGAGTCGACATTCTCCAGCCACGAGCAGGGCTCGAAGATCTTCAGCTGCTCCCTGGTGAAGGGCACCAGCTCCGGCTCACTGGGGAGCTCTGGGTACAGCCTCTCGTGGTGCAGCAGGGGTTTCACTGCCATGATGGTGGGTCTCTCGTAGGACAGCTCAGCCGACAGGTCTGGATAGACTGACCGCAGTCCCAGCTGCTGAACACGCGCCTTGGACTTCTCAGGGAGCTGGGAGGTGCTGGGAAGAAGCTTCTCCGAAGAGCAGGCAAGAGGACTTTTAGCATCTTGCACGTTTTCAGCTCCTCTGTCACGCAGAAAGCCCAGCACTGCCTGGGAGCCAGCAGCACCTGGCTGGAAGGTACTGCTCAATAAATCGGGATTTCTTGATCCACTGTCAACCACCCCTATGGGGCTGTGAGGTTTGTCTGATTCGATTTTCCCACTCTTCTCAGCATTCCCCACACATTCCTCATGGGAATGAGCAGCTCTGAACTCTTCTGCACCTGTGGGAGGCTCCAGAGTCGCTGTCAGAGCCCCTTCGCTTGCTGCAGGTAAATGACTCTGGGGGATGTCACACGCATCGTCTACAGTTTTCCCATCCTCTACTTCATCTCTGAGCTGAATTTCTGTAAATTCTCCAGGATGTTCCACTTGCACCTTCCTGACCTGAGAAGGCCCTTCCGCCAGAGGAGGGAAGAAGACATCATCAGGCTCTTGTACCTGGGACTCTTCACTAGTTTTTTTCTTTTTTTCCTAGGAAAAAGAAAAATTAACAGTGTCACCGCCAAGTGAATCTCCCCACCCTGCATCCCAAACCCCACCATCACCAAAACCAGCATTTGTCAACATCACATCTCCAAAAGCCCTTAACATATTAAATTTCCTAATATTAAAGATAAAAACAAATATACCAAACAGGTCTTTGTTCTGTAGCTGCCCTTTGAAGACTGCCTGCCATTGTCTATTTTCTGGGTCAGTTCTGGCACAATGCTTCAACATTTCTAAGTAAATACCTATAAATATCACAGGACAGAATGTTTCATTAATATAGAAAATAATCAACATAACAGGACCCTGACCTCTAAAGAAAGTCAATGCATTTCACTGTATTACAGAAAAAAAAAGTTTGTGATCCATCTTAGGTTTTACAGAATACTTTCACGAATAGAAAAATACTTTAAAAAAAACAGTGACAGAACAAAACCCGCAATATAACCCCTAACTACATTCCAAAACCATCACAACATCTGAACAATTACTGAAATACCTTCTTTCAATAGGTAGGTACCTATTAGGTATCTAGGTACCCTTGATACACAGAAAAACTTAAGAGTGCCATTAAAATTGTAAATCAGTTTTAAATTAAGATTAGCTTGAGGGTAAATAATTCCCATAAACCTATTCCAGGGTGTAAATTAGCCTCCTTCCCAAAGCACAACACAAGAAATCCAAAAAAATGTTGATAATTCATAAATCATTTGCCAGGTTGTAAAATAAAAAAACTGTAAATTGTGTCTGTACACCTACAGAGTTTATCAGGGAGTGCAACTGAGGAGTTAGGGTTAGGTCACAGTGCTCCAGTTTTGGATGGCCCAGATAATGTGACTAAGGTAAAACTAGTACAAACTCTTAATATCCCTTCATGACTGGAGAAAAGACGACAGTTTTGGAAACTTGCTGACACTGTCACATACATTTTTACTAAACATCTGATATGCCTTTGCCTTAAGAGAAAGCGTAAATGAAAACAGCTCAAAACAAGGCACTAGCTCAACCTTGATCTCAAGCCTGATTTTATTCCACACATATGCTCACAGCCCCTTTACAAAATGGAAATACTCCAGCTTTGCTTTCAGGCTGTTTTCCAGTGTATTAAAACCTGCAAACCGTTCTGATCACAAAACGGCTCTGACTCACTCCAAGGCCAGCTAAAGGTACAAGTGAGAGATTAAAAATACATCAGTGCAATTTTTAAGGCTGGGACTCGTCATAACAAACATCTCCTGACAATTACCTCGAAGTCTGTAATATCCACAGGATACCGTATCACTGAATCACATTTCTGACAGTGTACTGACCCACATACTTCACAAACACGTGCTGGTGCTTTCCTCTCTACAATCTCAAAGTTCCCTCTTGCAGTCCTCATACAGAATAAACTCCCTTTATCTCTCAGTATCCTGTATTCCTCCCCAACACTGCTGTTTGATAGAACAACTTAAAATTCACAGAGCGCCTTTCAGCTCTCACTT
>VZRE01001719.1:52969-72422 GCA_013396775.1 Cephalopterus ornatus
GGGGTCTGGGGGAAGTCAAGGTCCACAATAGGGACACACAGGCTGTCCATTCAGACCCATAGACCACTGCAGGATCAGGGTCCCCTGTACGGACCAACAGACCTTCCATAGGGGCTGGGTGGAGCCCAGGATCCATTGTGTGGACCCATAGACCCCCCATAGAGGCTGGGAGGAGCCCAGACTGCTGCCCAAAGGAATGTGGGATGAGAAGCCAAGCCCCCACTAGCAAGGATGGCGGGTGTGAGATCTACCTGTCTTGGCTCCTGAGGCACCCCCAGCACAGTGGAAATGCTGGCTCAGCCCCAGGCCAGGAACTGCTGCCCCTCAGATCCCAGTCCAGGCACCCAGCCATCCCCAGGGAGCCATGGCTGGAGCAGAGCCTAGGCTCCACAGGGAGGAGGAGTGACTTCTCCCAGTCCCCAGATGGATGAGCCCTCACAGGGTTCAGTGGCACCGTGCAGAAGACATCACAGTCAAGTTAACGGCCTCGAACAGGCAGTGTTCACTCTGTGGGACCCTGTACTTGGGGCTTCGGAAGCCCCTGCGTTACTAGTGTAACCTGGAATTGGTAATATCTGTGGATATAGTGGGGATGCATTGATCTGTCCATCTTCCTGGCCCTGTCTGTAGCTGGAAATGCAGCAAGAAGTCCTCATGTGAACTTCCTTTACAAACAGAGCTGTTTCCTTGTGATAATTTCTGAACTAGCTCGCAGGATCAGAAAGGGAGAGAGATCTGTCGACTCTGCCTCCAGGCAGAGTGCCCAGCACCTGAAGGATGTAAGATTTATTTGCAATCTGTGTTAATCAAAGAGTCACAGAATGGTTTGTGTTGGAAGGGACTTAAAAGCTCACCTAGTTCCAGTCACTCTGCCATGGGCAAGGACACCTTCTGCTAGCCTAGGTTGCTCCAAGCCCTGTCCAGCCTGGCCTCGAACAATTCCAGGGATGGGGCAGCCACAGCTGCTCTGGGCAACCCGTGCCAGGGCCTCACCACCCTCACAGGGAGGAATTCCTTCCCAATACCCAATCTAACCCTGCCCTCTAGCAGTGGGAAGCTGTTCCACCTTGTCCTATTTCCTTCTTATTCCGTCTGGTAAAAGCTGTTGCCTTACTAAGGCATTTGTTGTCTCTCTTACCCTGAGGACAGAAGGCAGGAGCTGCACAACTGGTTTCCAGGGTCTGTAGGGAGGCCAGGCACGCCTGCAGGGTCTGGAAGACACCAGACCCTGCTGTGAGGCAGCTCACCCTCAATAAAGGGCTCAGGGGCAGGCTGGGGTCCTCCACAGGGGCCTAGGAGGAGGCCAAAGACTTCTGCACCACTTGGAAAGCAATGAGGCAAGGGAGGATGACAAAGGGGAGATTATGAAGATAAAAAGCCATTTTGGCACCCATAGACACATAGACTTGTTTCCCAGTAGCTCCCTGTCTGGACACTCCTCTTCAAGGCTGGGTTTTCTTGGCCTAGGTCTGTGCAAACAGTTGGTGTTTTCATAGAATCTTAGTCATTTAGGTTGTAAAGACCACCAAGATCATCGAGTCCAACCATTCCCCCAGCGCTGCCTAGGCCACCACTAACCCAAGTGCCACATCCACACAGCTTTTAAATCCATCCAGGGATGGGGACTCAGCCACTGCCCTAGGCAGCTGTGCCAGGGCTTGACAACCCTCTCAGGGAAGAAATTTCCCCTAATATCTAACCTAAACCTCCCCTGGCACAACTGGAGGACATCTTCACTCATCCTATCACCTGTTCTCTGAGAGCAGAGCCTGTCCCCCTCATGGCTCCCCTCTCCTGTTAGGGACTTGCAGAGCCAGAAGGTCCCCCCTGAGCCTCCTTTTCTCCAGGATGAGCCCCCCCAGCTCCCTCAGCCGCTCCTGCTGCTCCAGACCCTTCCCCAGCACCCCTATTTTGGGATCGCTTCTGTGTATTTAATGAATGTGCAAGCCAAGTTTCAGCCTCACTGGGAACCTCTGCATCCAGAAAAGCCTAACAGCAACTATTGTGCTCAGTCAGTGGGAAAACCCCAATAAAGAAACCATGCAATGTATTGCAGAGCAGACACTCTTCCAGGGGACATAGCCCTACGTGGTCAGATGTTCATGCCTAATCACTAAGTACTTGTCCTTGTGCAAGTCTTTTTTGGGGTGTTTTCTCCCACATCTCTGTTGGTATTGGGCAATGACTGAAATAAAGGCTGAACAAGGATATATTTTGGAGGTGTCCCACCCCAGCCCCAACAGAAAGTGAGCAAGGCAACCTTTAAAAAAACCCAAATATCCAGCACATGAGACTCAAAATTTATTTTTTAAAATATGTATTTAAAGGATTAAGACTGCAGCAGGCTCCTTAAGAATAATGCTTGTGTCCTTGATCTTTCAGAAATAAAACAGGACAGCTGATTCCTTGGCACGTGCACTTTGCAGGAGGACAGACGTCAGAGCTGTCATCTTCCCCACACAAGAAAACACAGTAAAAAGCCCCAAGGACTGACGGGCTGGGACACGCACTGAAGCCATGCAGACTCAGCTGGAAAAAACATCATACAAATAGCAAATCCTGCTGCTCCAGGTCAGTCACCCGGAACCAGGTTTAGACAGGTAAATTATGTGTTTATCCCCATGTCCTGTGTCCTTGTGTCCAGTGTCATGAGGCACTGAGGAGCAGTCAAGCAGCACTGCACACAGGGACATCAGAGAGATCAGCAGCCCCGAAGCACATGAGCTTCTGAATCAAAGCCATAATCATAAAGATATATATATATATATATATTTGGTAACAAAAACGGCAGGAAGTTTGAGGAGATCTGGTCAGAAAAGAAGTTTCATGGCTCCAGCAGTAGCTAAGTTTGTTTCCAGTGGTGCATAGTCAGAACAAGTCCAAAGTTTAGAGATTGTCAAGAGCTAATTAAATCATAGAATCACAGAACTATAGAATGGTTTGGGTTGGGAAGGACCTTAAAGACCATCTAGTTCCAACCCCCTGCCATGGGCAAGGACACTTTCCTCTAGACCAGGTTGCTCCGAGCCCCGTCCAACCCAGTCGCCAGAGCCTACCAGGGACAAGCTGTACCATGAACCTAAAAACTCACAAGCCCCTCATCGGAGAGGCATTTGGGAGAGCTGAACAACGTCCTCCAGATCCTCAACAACACCGTAGGATGTGGGACCTCCCAGCAGGTTTCTAGTGGCACAGCCCCTCACTGGGCAGCCGTGCTGTGAACTGCTCCACCAGGCAAGACGCAAATCAACTTCCTTAAGTGTCAGCACTTAAGCCTGGAACACACCTGCAGCTGAGCCAGACACACAATGTAACTGTTGGTGCTCCCCTAAGTGAGATCCCCGAGAGATGAGAGTAAAACTAAACCTAAATGACAAGTATAATCCCCACTAACGAAAGACTTTAGAGACAGGCAAAAGAGTAACCTGAGATCTGAGGGGGATGCAGGTGCCCTGAACACAAGCCAGCATGCCCAAAGCCTCATGCAGCACTCCCCTCGGCACATATGAATTAGTTATCTGGAGAGTGGGATGCTCCAGCCTCTCCCAGATGGCTCCACTTTAGAAGGACTTCAAATCAAACACTTCTTCCGACACAAATCGCCCCTGTGTCTGGTCCTTTTCTTCCTCCGAGTTTGAAGATAGGATATCCATCCAAGGAGTTTGCTTATCAAAGGCACAGATTTTTTAGTAGGCACTTTCTGGATGTACAAATAATTATCAGTCCTCAAATAGTTTTTGGAAAAGCAGAAGCACTTCAGCTCTGTCTGTCTGTGAGTAACTGGAAACACCACCTCTGCCACGCTGGTCAGACTAACAGTGTCTTCTGCCTGGAAAATGTATAGGACAGGATCAACAGTGTCTGAACCACAGCTCCAGCTCAGAGAAGTGAGGGCAGGAGCATCACTTCCAGTTGGTCACCTCAAATATCACCCTTTAACCAGTGGCCTTTCTTTCACCACTGTCCCTCCTCTAGGTAGCTCCAGAATCCCAGAATGGTTTTGGTTCGAATGGACCGTAAAGATCATCTCATTCCAGCCCCTTGCCATGGGCAGGGACACCTTCCACTATCCCAGGTTACCCTAGGCCCCATCCAAGCCAGCCTTCAATACTTCCAGGGACGGGGCAGCCACAGCTTCTCTAGGCAATCTGTGCCAGGGCCTCACCACCCTCATAGGTAACCTTCCTTATAACTAACCTACATCTAACCTCTTTTAGTTTAAAATTCCCCCTGGTTGTATTACTATCTGCCCAGGTTAAAAATCCCTCTCCCTCTTTCCTATAAGCCCCCTTTTTCACTAAAAGTGAGTACTTACTGTGACTGCTAGAAATGTACCAAGCTGTAGCCATCAACTGTGGCATAATCAGGGTCCCCTGAAACAGAGAGCACAAAGAAAAATAGGTTTCTTCATGAGAAGTGCTCATTATAAGGCTTCAAACAGGGCATGTTCAGCCTGTAGAAGAGAAGGCTCCAGGGATACCTGAGAGCCCCTTCCAGTGCCTAAAGGGGCTCCAGGAGAGCTGGAGATGGACTTTGGACAAAGGCACGGAGTGATAGTTCCTCTGTGGGGCCAGAAAGCCCATAAAGCAGTAACTCACCTGGTGCACTGGTCGGGGTGGGCAGAGGTCCCCTCCTGCACAGAAGGAAACACAAAGGTGAGGATCTGCATGGATACAGGACTCCCTTTGCTCTGGGTCTCCACTCCCCAGCTGCCCTCCCAGAGCTGGTGGGAAGGAAAGAGGTTTGGCAACCTGGGCTTTATAAAAGAGACCTGGTGGGCTCATCACCCACAGTCTGCTTGGCAGACACAGGATATGAAGTTGATATGGTGCAGGAGAAGAAAAAGCAACTAAAAAGCACTAAGTTGGGGAAAAATTCACAGGGGAGCCTCAGGGTATGCCTTTGTACATGCCTTTGCCCAGAGTGAGACATCAGGAAGCCATAACTGGACTTGACTCCTCTCCCAGGGTGGCAGCCAAAGTGGCACACTCATCCTTAGCATGAGTCTTTGGCCCTCATTGTCACCTTGAGCCCCAGCAGAAACACCCTTTAGCCTGTCCTCCCTGCCCAGCTTCTGTCCCAGGGGAGTGAATTCTGCTCTGCAGTTCCTCCCTCTACCCACACATGCCTTTGACACTCCTCAGATGGACAGATCACAACAAGAACCACACAAGGAAATATTTTCCTCTAATACTCCCAATCAAGCTTCCAACACACTAAAAGGAACAAAATACGCCTTTTTTTGGAAGGGAGAGCATCATTCGCAATAGCAATTGCAATTGTACATGTTATGTCCCTTACCTTGATATAGGTACGGGCACTGGACTTCTTGCAGGAGTCACATTCCTCTGTGTATTGTAGTAGTTTTCATAAACAACAGGAGCTAAGAAAAGTTAACAGTAGTAAGTACAGGCCTTTTATAGACATAAAATACTTGTTATACCAAGAGTCAGCTGCTAAGTCTTTCCTCTCTCTGTGAAAATGCCTGATCAGGAAACTAAAACAAGGAGTACTGTCTTCAGGGACTGTTGAAACTGGCAGAGACTAGTGCTGCATGGCAGTGAACTAAAGGAGGAATGTTGCAAAACCAATGTTTTTTGCACCCCAACTGATGCTGACCAGAGCAGCAAGTCCATGAGGAGTACAGGGCAGTCAGCACTACTTTGTGAGATGGTACTAAGCTCTTACCTGGAGCCAAACTTCCAGTTTTGCGCAAATTTACAAAAAAATCAACATCCTTCTCAATGCTGCACATTTCTAAACTCTTGCGGATTTCCTCATATTTCTGCAAAAGGGAAATAAAATGCATTTTTATTACATCAGGTCAAGAAACAAGAGGGTTTTTTCCAAATGTCTGTCAGGCATGGGGAGAAATCCCAATATTCACCCAGGGCACAAGCTGCAGTGACAGGGGAATCACAGAATCTTAGAGTGGTTTGGGCTCAAAGGGACCTTAAAGCCCATTTCATTCCACCCCCTCCCATGGGCAGGGACACCTTCCGCTATCCCAGGTTGCTCCAAGCCCTGTCCAACCTGGCTTTAAACACTTCCAGGGATGGGCAGCCACAGCTTCTCTGGGAAACCTGTTCCAATGTTTCAGCACACTCACAAAATGTGTGAATCCCAGGGGAAAGCTCATCTTGCCAGAGCTTTGGCCAAACCTTCTGCCTGCCCGCTCATGCTGGTGTCTGGTGGCCAATAAAGGGCCGCAGTCCAACTCTGACGTAACACAGCTCAGAGCACAGGAAAACAAACTGGGCTTTGCTTTCCACACAGAAAAACGAAGACTTTCAGTTGAGGTACCTCATCATTCTGAACGCAGCCCAGGGAGAGCTGATTGACGTGGAGCCAGAGGGCATTGCGGACATAGCTGATCCGGTCACACTCCTGAGTCTCAAAGAACTGAAACAACAGAGACAAAAACGGCCACATCCTTAAAATGAGAGCAAATCTCCTTAATTCTTACTGCTTCTCATTCCCAAGTGCCGTGAAAAGACAACTGCAAGGAGCAGGTGGTGTTGGTCTTCTGCAGGAAACAAGGAAACCATGAGTCCTCCAGATTGCCCAGAAGAGAAACAATCCCTCTGTGTAACTAGGTGAGTGTTAAGACAAGTGTTTGTTAAAGTTCAGAAAGTCTGCAGGACTGATGTGAAGGGGGTCACCCAGCATCTCTGGGGGGAACAAGCAGATTCCTAAAGGCAGTAAATGTTCCCTAGGTATCCCATGCTCCCGTGGTCCCAGCTCACTTCCCTTCCACAGGGAAGTGAGAATCACAGAATCATTAAAGTTGGAAAAGCCCCCTAAGATCATCAAGTCCAACCATTTCCCCAGCACTGCCAAGGACACCACTAACCCATGGCCCCCAAGAGCCACACCTACATGTTCTTTTAACATTTCCAGGTATGGAGCAATAAATAAACACTGGGGATGCATGAAATCAGAGGTGCATTGACCCAGGTGGTCTTCTCCCTGTTTCCTGCCCAGCCCTCTTCCAAGCAGGTTTCAACCCAAGTTTTTTGAAATCTGGCATACCAGAAATCTGAATCTGATACACCTTTTGAAAGGTCCCCATCACAGAGAGGCTTCCAGAGACCCCAGACACCAAAAGCACACCGTCACTGAGACACTCACCACACAACAAAGACAGCAAATTCCAATTCAAAACAGAAAAGTAAAATCGCAGTCTGATGAGAAATAACTTGTGAAGGAATCAGCACAGATGGGAATGGGAAGGCTGTTTGCAAACCTGGGATAAAACCTCAATCTCTGCAGTCCCTGTCCATGGAAAGTCTTTCAGAGTTTCAGACAGTCTTCCAGGTGTTGTTGAGGCTCTAGGACATACTGGCCTCCAGTCACTGAGTATCCACAGGCGACCAACGGCTGCTCAAAGTGACAGCCATGCCAAACATGCAAGCAGGTAATGGGCAAAATGTCACTACCTTGACTCTGTCAATTTTAAAAGGTGGAAAAATAAATATAATTAAAAAATAGTGGAAAACTTGAAGTAGTGGGGGCCTTGAAGCATGAAGCCAAGCTTTAGGCACACACAGTGTTAGCTGCAACACACCCTGCTGCTTCACTGCCAGGGGAATCCACAGAAGGCAAATCTGAGCCATCCCTGGGCCCTGCAGACAGGGGTGGACACCCAGAGGACCACGCTACCATGCAGAGGTGTTTTGGGGCATTTACCTCGCAAGCTTTGATGTGCTCCTTCTGCCACTCTTCTCGGACCTTCTCCAGCGTGGTCACACTCTGCTGATAGATCCTGTCTGCGAGAGAAATCATAATGTCAGCTGAAGGTTGACAGGCAGGGCGGGTTGGAATGAGATGATCTTTAAGGCCCCTTCCAACCCAAATCATTCACTGATTCCATGATTAACATTAATTTAAAAAACCCTTCACTAGAAAGTAATATGTGAAGCCTGACATGGCTGGGATATCAGGGATAAAGTGGCAGGACATGGCCTTGGTGGGGTCATGCAGGTTTCTCCAGGGCAGGTGCCCATTGCTGGTATCTTGGGCATGTGTTTCCAAGGAGCTGTGCCTGACCCAAGAGCTGGAGCTTGCCCACGAGCCATGCCACGGCTTCACAACCCCCTGCCCCTGGAAACATGTCCCTTGCCCTCCCAACGTGGCATTTCCACACTCACCAGAGTCCTCCAGAGCTGATTTCGTCTGAGCCAGTTTCACAAACAGCTGCCAAAAATGGGAGAGAGAAGGAAGGTGGAGGAGTGCCTGGGTGCATTCCCGACGGTGCTGCAGCCCAACTGGTGAACACCCCCAGCCCTCCCATCTCACCCCAAAACCTAGAGCTGGCGAGAAGAGCCATGGGGCAGGAGAGCTGACAGAAGAGACATCCCTTTCTCCCCCTGCCCCACTTCCCTGTACCTTCTCCTGCTGCTTCTGTGTCACCAGGTTTGCATTGCGGTGCACGGCCTGTTCCGCCTCGTCCTTGTCCCGGCACCGCTGCTCGTACAGACGCTTGGCCTAGGAGAGACACCAGCACACAGCTCGGGTGGGAGCTCTGGGGGAAAGAACAGCCTACGAGGGCAGAGGTGGGCACAGGCCACCAGAGGAGGAGGGGATGGCACACAAGGTCCCAGATGCCCTGTGGCTCAGGGCAAGGCTCACAAGACAAGCCTGCATTTACTGATAAAAATCTCATGGCAACAAAGTTCATGAGAGTGTCCAGAGGAGGGCAACGGACATGGGGAAAGGGTCCGGAGCACAAGTCTGGTGAGGAGCAGCTGAGGGAGCTGGGGGTAGCTCAGCCTGGAGAAAAGGAGGCTCAGGGGGTACCCTCTGCAACCCTCTGAGAAGAGAGTGGAGCTCTGGTTGGGGGTCGGGCTCTGCTCCCACGGAACAAGGGACAGGACAAGACACAACAACCTCAAGTTGCATCAGACGAGGTTTAGATTCAATATTTGGAAAAATTTCTTCACAGAGAGTGTTGTCAAACCCTGGCACAGGCTGCCCTGGGCAGTGGTGCAGTCTCCATCCATTAAAGTGCTCATAAAAGGTTTAGATGTGGCACTTGGGGACATGGGTTAGTGGTGGGCTTGGCAGTGCTGGTTAATGGTTGGACTCAAGAATCTTAAAGGGCTTTTATAACCTGAACAGTTCTATGATTCTGAATCACATTTATCCAGCCCTGAAAGGCTACCACTGGCCACGTCTTCTCTGTAGTAACCAGTGACAGGACCCAAGGAAATGGCCTGGAGCTGTTTCAGGGGAGGTTTAGGTTGGATATTAGAAACAGATTCTTTTCCCTGAGGGTGGTGGGGCACTGAACAGGCTCCCCAGGGCAGTGGGCACAGCACCAAGCCTGACAGAGCTCAAGGAGTTTTTGGATGATACTCTCAGGCACACAGTGTGACTCTCAGGGATGGTCCTGTGCAGGGCTAAGTGTTGGACTCAATGATCCCTGTGGGTCCCTTCCAACTCAGCATAAGCTATGTTTCTGTGGTTCTGTGTCCTTGGTGCGCCTTTCAGTGTTCTGAACACCCCCTGCACACTACTCACGCAGACTCAGCGTCCCGTGCAACAGCAGAGGAGGAAAACCCTCTCACTTACGCCTGCCCCAGCTCTGTGCTTGTGTCTGAGCAGTGTTAACCCACAGGGCAAGAAACAGCAGCAGGTTTGCTTTACCTCCATGGTCTTCTTGTACTGCACATTCCTGTTTTTGTGAATCGCCTCCATGATCAGCTCTATCTGTGAAGACAATAGGCCCAGGATCAGCACATCACTGACCATCAAAGCTTCATTGTGTGGCTTGGGAAAGAGTCACAGACCAGACTGAGGTGGTCTTAAGGACCTTCATCCACTCAAAGCATCTTCACAAAACTTATCTTTTATGCTTCTGTCTAAGCCTTGACTTGTGTATGCAAAGGATCTCTGCAAACTAAATCCTAGCAATGTATAGTACTGTGTCATCTCCACAGGCTCTGACAAAGCTGGGAAGCCCACTCCCCTCTGCTAGTCCAAACCAGCCCCTAGTTCAAGCGGTTCCTTCATTTTCCAGACACAGAAATCTGAAGAAAAAGTTAAAAGGCTTGGCCTCAGACCCTGTGGAGATAGTACTGTGTATAAATGCTTTAAAACATTCCCAATTGAGGCTGGTATCCCAGGGCTGAGCCCCTGCTGTGGCTGGCCCCAAAAACCACCCAAAGGAGACGATGTGGCAGTGAGAAGAAGGAAGTTGGAGGTTGCTGCACAGTTCACCAACATGGTTGCAACATGTAGGAAGAAACTCAGGACTTCCTGGCAGCAGCAGACACTGGGGGCACGGAGAGGGCTGGGGAACAGCAGGACACAGCACTGGGATCAATCAGCCCATTGCCAGGGCAGGATCAACATCCTGCAGGAAGGCACATCTTCCCACAGCACCTGACCTTTTTCCGATGCAGTTTTTGCTTTTCCCTGAAGTCCTCCATCCTCTTCGCTTCCTCCCGAAGGGTTTGTGCCAGCTGGATGTGACCTTGTCCCACATTGTCTATCTCTGCAAAGAAAAAATAACTTAAATACATATATGTATACATATATATATATACACATATTCCTGAAGAGACTGTTTCTCAATTCAACTGACACCAAACTGACCCCACATCACACATCCCCTTTCAGAAACATGAGAAAGCAGTAAGTTGTTTTAAGCAGCCTCAGAGCAGTGCTCACCTACGTAAGGACCCGTCCTGCCAGGACCTGCCCCCCAGTCTGAGTAAACTCCAGTTGAGAGAAGTTACTCAAACAAGCACAGTCACATCTGCCCCTCACGCGGGTGAATTCAGGCGCGTTTCAACACATCGCACCCCAGCGCAGTTGTATGAAGGATGCATGACCCCAGGCCAGCAGGCATCAACTTGGGGCACAGGAAAACTAAGGCTAAAAAAATCTCAGGCTCCTCTTGCTGAAATGCCACGCCAGCCAGGTCACCAAGGCAGCGGAGCCAAATGGCAGCTTGTGATTCAACACCCAAAGCTGTTCCAAACCCACAGCTTGGAATAGTCAGCAGTGGTGAGGGCAGAGCCCTGCTAGGAATGCCACAAGGACAGCAGACAACCCAGGCAGGCACAGGGTAGCAGAGTGCTCACCTTTAAGGTGCTGCCTGCCCAGTACCCTGGCGGGCTGTGACACAGGGCGGTGAAGGGACTGTGTATGGTGGGCAAAGCATCATCTTTTACATGTTCCAGTTAGAACCTCTGAATCATTTAGGTTGAAAAAGCCCTCTTAAGATCATCAAGTCCAAGCATTCCCTCAGCCCTGCCAATCCCACGACTAACCCATGTCAACAAATGCCACAACTACACAGCTTTTAAACCCTTCCAGGGATGGGGACTTTACCACTGCCCTGGACAGCCTGTGCCAGGGCACAGGTGAAGAAATATAGTGAATATAGTGAAGAAATATCCCTAATATCCAACCAAAACTGCCCCTGGCACAGCTTGAGGCCCTGGGAGCAGAACCTGACCCCTGCCTGGCCCCCCCCTCCTGTCAGGGAGTTGCAGAGAGCCACAAGGTCCCCCCAAGCCTCTCTTTCTCCAGGTTGAGCCTCCCCAGGTCCCTCAGCCGCTCCTGCTGCTCCAGACCCTTCTCCAGCTCCACTCCCTTCCCTGGACATGCTCCAGCCCCTCAATGTCTCTCTTGTCTGAGGGGCCCACAGGATTCGAAGTGTGAGTTACTGTGTGTATGTGTGTGTGTGTGTGTGTGTGTGTGTGTGAAGAGGACAAGCCTATCCAGCACACCCCAAGTGAGCTTCCCATGCACAGCTTTGATACACAACACAACCACAACCTCTGAGGTGCAGCCAGACCTGAAAGTCCAAGAGATCCCCAAAAGGACGCCCTGTGGGTCTCCTCTCCTGCCTGTGCCCTGGAGTACTTTATCCCCAAACCCCACACACTGGGATGAGCCAGGCCAAGAGTATAGCCTATGCCTGACCCCATCACCACAACTTTAGAGGTTTCCCTGACATTTTCTTCCTAAGAAGTTGCCTTCAGGCTTTGGTGCAGCCAAGTATCATAACAAGCATGAAGAATTACTTACGTTGCTTGAAAACATCCAGGGATCTCTTCAGTGTGCTGAAAAACACAGGAGGAGCATTAAAAAGAGTGGGAAAGCACAGCCAGGCACCAGTATCAAGAGAGCACCTCTCCCAAAACAGTCCCTCAGTTGACAGCAGTCAAAGCAACTCAAAGCAGGTTTATTTACCCTCTTTACACCTCTGGCTTTTTCTCTCTCAGGTACACCACAGCTCACTTGATTTGAGATCTAGTTTACATCTTTCTGAACATAGGATGCTACCAAAATTCTAAGTTTCATGATGGCTGTATCAGGCAACCTCCAGAAAGCATAGCTTTGGGCACACAAACACCTTCTACGTGGTATGTTGGCCTGTGGTTGGAAATGTAGAGAACTTTTCTCCCTGTTAATTTCAGAAACATTTTATGTGAAACAAAACTGTAAAAAAACGATCAGAGAATGTCAGACTGGGCATGATAAAGTATAGAAACAAAGGAGGAAGCAGAAGGTGCCGAGGGTCACTGGGGAAATGGAGACCCACTCATGGAGCCACAGTGGTCACAACATGCTGGGCTTTGAAGATTTGCATGGTTTGAGTCAACCTGTACTTCCCTCTGGCTACAAAACCAGACAAGAGTGGACCCCACGTCTCATGATCCTCGGCTTTCTGCTGAACCACCAGTCCACATCTCCAATGCTTTGGTTAGTCTGTGGCTGTGGTGGGAACTTGGTGGAGTCCAGTATCAAAGCAAAGCAGAACCCAGCTGGGGCACTGTTCATTCATGAGGATGATTTCAGCTCATCTTCTGGATGTCCCTATAACGTTTCAAAACACTGTTTTGTGTCTCACAATCTCCTTCCTTCTCTTCCTCCTTCTTTGTTCCATGGACACACATAAAAGCAGAACACACACACAGCATTGTGAACTTACTTCAGCTCCGTCTGCCCACAGGGCTTCTTCTTCGACAAGTTGATGAGCTCTTTGCCATACTTTTCTTCTATAATTGCCCTTTTGAGAAAAGAGAGAAATGAGAGAAAGTTCCTAATTCAGAAACTAAGACTTGTTAGCAGTGGAGGTCAAGACCTGCTCTGAACTCCTGCCCTGTGCCAACCAGATTTTCTGGTGAAAACACTTGGCTTTGCTGTGTCTGTGGTCCCAGTATGCTGCTCTCCCCATCTGCCCTGGGCTGATGGGTTCAAGGATCACCTCTGCAGGTGATGGAGGACTAAGCTGCCAGTGCCTGGCTGGAAGATGCAGCCAGGTGACTCACCTGGGTAGGTTTTTTCCCTCAGTTTCCTATGGAACAGGGCTTGTGAGATCCCTCAGTCCATCCACACTAAGTACTTTTGATTCTGACCTGGCTGATTTATATCAAATGTGACAGGAAGGGAACAGGCACCTCAAAGACAGGTTGGCCACCAGGCATGCACCCCAAAGCTCAGCTCAGGCATTTCAGCTCTTCAAGGCTTTTTAGAATGAGGCAGTAAGTACTCTCTGGACCTGCCTCTGATCCTTGCAGAGAACGCCTGAAGAAAAGGCCAAACCTTGCGAGGTAACAGAAATAGCACCTTTGAGAGATCCTTTTGTCCTCCCCTCTTGAAAGAATGAGAAGGGGGAAAGACAGTCTTTGTGTTGCAGTACAAGAACAACCAGCTTTCTGCAGCTGCTTTGAAATCAGCACAGACTGGACTTGCTTGGTCAAATGTAGGTGTCTCCACCTAGGCAACCCTAACAGTCAGCAGTCAGTGTAAAGAAACAAGTCCTGCTAAAGGCTGCCTTAGAAGGTCTACTGGATAAAATAAATAGCTTCCTAAAATGCCTGTATCTCCTAACACAGATGCAGACACCCTTGCTGTTGACTTTTCGAGTCTGGCAGTGAAGTTCACCCAGCTTAACCCTTTAGAAACTCCCAAAGCTTGCAGGGAAATGGGGAAAAGACAAATATCATAAATTGATTTTTTTTTCCTCTATCTAACAACATTCACATGAACGTCCGTTTGGGACAAAGCATCCAACAGGCACATTCTCCATGGCTGGAACTGTGTAACAGCCGTGCTGTGCACAGAATGCTGAGCCAGCTTCAGAGAGAGATGCCAGTGTCAAGTCCAGGTCCAGCCTCTAACCTCCTTCTGGAAAGACATATTTGTGGCAACCTATACCTCCTTCAAGAAGAAAGAGGACATAGGGCGTGGAGGAGGCTTTTAGCACTCTCTTATTGTCACAAATGAGGAGGACATGGTTCTCAAGGTCCAGTTCCTCAGCTGGAAAGCCCCAGTTTTCCTGAAACATGAGATTACAGCCTAAAGAGATGTAGGTACATTAGACACTTGTAAGTGTGGGTTCCCCTCCTCTTCATCCCCATTATGTTTGCCCCAGGCTGCTCTTCACCAAGTCATCCAGTCACAGGTTGTTTTTTTTCCCAGTTCTCATTAGCAAAATTAATTCAGGGTTGTTCTACAATGCTCTTCATATTTAACCACTGTTAACCAGGTGAACCATAAAACCAGACCCTCTCAGATGTTTTTGTAGCTACAGAACCTCTGCTTAGGTCATATTCTCTGATTAATAATGGCAATACCTAATGCTACTACTTTTTAGCATTAACTCTCTGGGCTGTTCGTAATGTACAAAGACAAATTCAGGACAAAGCCCTGCCTCTCCTAGGCCAAAGTCCTCACCTCATCTTCTGCAAGGTGAACAGCAAGGTGAACTTCACAGCAGAGCATTTGAACATAGTGGACAGTTAACAGAAATCAAACTGGGAGTACCAGGAGTGGGAGTAGCACCACAGCCTCACTTCCCAGGCTCAACGCAACCCATGATCAGATGCAGCTCCCTACCTTTCCTTCAGAAAGTCTTCAAACTCCTTGCAGTTCTTCCTGCCATCATTCAGGTGTTGGATGATGCTGTCGTAGCCAACGGTGCTTGTCAGATCCGTGCTCTGAAAACACAGGAGTCACATCCTCATCAGCCCATGGGCACTGCCACCTCCAGAGGCATTTGCACAGCAAGTGTGCAAGTGCCTCTTTATGAAATAAGATCTTTCTCTTTTAGGGGTGGGAGAGACTCCTGGATGAGAACAATGGTAGCAGTATGGGACAAGATTTTCAGAAAAAAAGGAGAGCTCAGTCCTGTAACAACGTATGTTCCCATCCATGTTCCCAAGTGCCACATCCACATGTCTTTTAAATCCCTCCATGGGAGGTTTCCAAAAGAGTTGTTTCCAGGCAGGAGGAGCTCCTGACTCTGAAGGAGCTGGGCAGGGTTGTGTGCTGTGAAACCAGCCTTAACAGCACCTTCTGGACAGGTTTGGTACGGAAAGAATCCGTACCAAAGGACCAGCATGACTGGGGATGTTCACCTGCAGAAGAGAAGGCTCCAGGGAGACCGGAGAGCCCCTTCCAGTGCCTAAAGAGACTCCAAGAGAGCTTGGAGAGGGACTTTGGACAAGGGACTGGAGGGACAGGACAAGGGGGACAAGGCTTCCCACTGCCAAAGGGCAGGGTTAGGTGGGATATTGGGAAGGAATTCTGGGGTGTGAGTGTGGTGAGGCCCTGGCACAGGTTGCCCAGAGCAGCTGTGGCTGCCCCATCTCTGGAAGTGTTGAAGGCCAGGTTGGATGGGGCTTGGAGCAACCTGGGATAGTGGAAGGTGTCCCTGCCCATGGCAGGGGGTGGGACTAGATGAGTTTTAAGGCCGCTCTCAACCCAAAACATCCTGGGATTCTGCGACTGTGTGCAGAATGTCCCAAAGGCAGAGCTGACAGCTCCACTGGAAAAGGAAGTGCAACATAGAGAGCGCAGAGCCATGGGCACAGGAGATCTAAAAACATAACAGACTAAGCGCAAGACAGGTATGGAGGGTGGGGGTTGCGCCAAGTCCTGCCAAAAGAGAGCAGGGCACAGGGACAAGGATCTCTACTCCTGCCCTCCCACGGCTGTCCTGGTCCTTCCTGCTGGGCAGAGCTCTGAGCCCATGTGCTATTTACAGGACAGCCCATGGAAACTACAAACAGATGATTTCAAGGTGACAAAGCAGCAGCTGATGTTTCCCAAGCCCACAGGATGTGCTCCCCCTTTCCTGATCTGCTGCCTGGATTTGCACCATCCTCCCAACAGACTTGATGAGGAGCAGAATTTTGAGTGCTCCTTGTGATGTTTTGGGGTTTGTTTGCACTTGCAGGCAAAAGAGGGGCTCAAATGCTCTAGTGGGGATGTGAAAACATGAAATGGCTGAGTCACAGCTGAAAGGCAAGTTGCTGAGTTTGACGATTCCATCTTCTGCCACACTTTATCCAGAAAACCCCTGCAGACACACACTCAACGAAATAATGACATTGGAGAAACACAGAATTATAGAAGTGTGTAAGTTGGAAAAGCCCTCCAAGACCATTGAGTCCAACTGTTTCCCCAGCACTGCCAAGGTCACCACTAACCCATGTCCCCAAGTGCCACANAGAGACCTCCTGCCCGCCATCACTCTGTCCCAGCCTTCCCAAACGGAAGAGTTTGGGGCACTACGCTGTTCATGGACCATCTCTATGAAGATCTATATTTATCGTGAGCTCTCAGTGTGTGTCCTCAGCCTTACACGCTTAGAGAAATGCACCAGAAGCTGGATGACTATTTTAGCAGACGGAAACACTGTGCAACCATAGCTGGCTGTGCTGTCCTTGCTCAGAGTCCGCGTAGCTGCAAAATCGTTCAGGGTCCTGCNACAGTGAAGAAATTTCCCTACTATTCAATCTAAACAATGTCCTCTGGCATAGCTTGGGGCTGTTTCCTCTCATCCTGTCCCTTGTTCCCTGGGAGCAGAGCCCGATCTCCCCTGGCTCCCCCCTCCTGTCAGGGAGTTGCAGAGGGTCAGAAGGTCCCCTCTGAGCCTCTCTTTCTCTAGGATGAGCCCCCCCAGCTCCCTCAGCCGCTCCTGCTGCTCCAGACCCTTCCCAGCTCCGTTCCCTTCCCTGCACACGCTCCAGCCCCTCAGTGTCTCTCCTGTCTGAGGGGCCTAGAACTGCCCCAGCGCTGGAGGTGCCTCAGCAGGGCCAGCACAGGGACGGGCACTGCCCTGGTCCTGCTGCCACACCACGGCTGGGACAGCCCCGGGGCCATGGGCCTCTTGCCTCCCTGGGCACACCTCAGCTCGTGTCCAGCCACTGCCACCAGCACCCATAGGGCCTTTCCAGCCCCTCTGCCCCAGTCTGGAGCTGCAGGGATCTGCTGTGACAGAATGCCAGGACCTGGCACTTGGTCTTGTAGAAACTCATAGCGTTGGCCTCAGCCCACTGATCCAGCCTGTCCAGATCCCTCTGCAGAGACCTCCTGCCCGCCATCACTCTGTCCCAGCCTTCCCAAACGGAAGAGTTTGGGGCACTACGCTGTTCATGGACCATCTCTATGAAGATCTATATTTATCGTGAGCTCTCAGTGTGTGTCCTCAGCCTTACACGCTTAGAGAAATGCACCAGAAGCTGGATGACTATTTTAGCAGACGGAAACACTGTGCAACCATAGCTGGCTGTGCTGTCCTTGCTCAGAGTCCGCGTAGCTGCAAAATCGTTCAGGGTCCTGCAGAGGTTGCTGAGACAAAAAGAAATGGTTGTGCTGGTGCCTGCAGAGAGCAGGGTGAGGAGGTGCTGCACAAGGCTGCAGTTCCTCCCCATCCCATAACCAGGTGGGTGCAACAGGAGAGACAAAAATTCATCGCAAGGAGGAAAAGGACTCGCCGCAAATTCACCCACCTGACACTATCATTCTGCAAAAAGTGGGATTACTTTTTGATTAGTAACCTTCCCTTTGAAGTTTCCTTCCCCTACACCAATGCACCTCTCCTGCTCGTCCCAGAGACACCAAAAGCAATGGACTATCCTGCCTTGATGAAATTACCTCTCCCCACAAACCACACCTTGTTCCTTTGAAATGACGACCTGAGGGTTTCATAACGCTGCTGATTAGTTCCACCAAGCCAGTCCCCGTTTAGAGAAGGACAAGAAGGGGAAAGAGGAAGTGAAACAGCCCAGCCAGCATCACACCATGAGTCAGCAGCCAGGGAATAAATCCAGGAGCCTGGGATTGCAGCCCGCCCCAGCCACGGGGTTCTTTAGCAGCATCACTAAATACACTGCAGAGACCAGAGCATTGTCTCAGTAAAACAAAAATCACCAAAATTTCAGTCTTCAAGCTACAAGCTTTTAGCCCATGGATCAGAATTGAGGTGGTTTTTAGTGTTATTGTCATTTCTATTTTTGCCACATAGTTTTACAGGACAAAATTACTCTGATGAGACCCAAAGCTTTGCTCTTGGGTTAACCAAAATACATGCAAGAGCAGGCTTGTGGAGTGCTTAAACATGTACTAAGAAAGTGAAAACAGTGCGAGAAAAGACCTCCTATAGTGAAAGAAGAAGAGCAGGTTGCAAAAACAAGTGAAAACAAACCCTCGTGCTTGCTCAATGTGTGGCAATCACTACAGGCCAGGCAAGGGCAAACAAACACAAGCTTTCGGGTATTTTTGTTTTTGCACAGCTCTCTCAGATACACGCAGGAAGCACAGGTTGTGGGAGAGAGCAACATGGGAGTGGGGACATTCAGGGCAATGCATGTTCAGCTTCAGGCATGTCTGGATTTCAGTCCCTGGGCGAGCAGGAGCTGCAGCAGGGTGCAGAGAGCAAAACTCGTTATTTAAGGAAGTTTACCATCTTGTGCTGATACCCAAGAGCATGAGCAAACTCCAGTGCAGAGAACAAAGTGGCCCCTTGCCTTCCCAAATCATGGGCATCATGCCATCAGCTCCAGCAGGGGCCAGGCTCCAGTGCAGGAATACACACAGCATCCACCAAAGAAACCAGAACTGGTGTGGCTTAAAGCTCAGTCAGTCCCCAGGTGAGGCTGGAAGCACAGCCCAGCTACCCTGACAGAGAAAAGGGTGGGCTGCGTCTTATCATAGAGTCATAGAATCCCAGAATGGTTTGGGCTTGAAGGGACCTTAAAACCACCCATCTAATTCCAACTCCATCCCACGGGCAGGGACACCTTCCACGATCCCAGGTTGCTCCAAGCACCATCCAACCTGGCCTTGGACACTTCCAGGGATGGGGCAGACACAGCTTCTCTGGGCAACCTGTGCCAGGGCATCACCACCCTCACAGTAAAGAATTCACTACCCTGTCCCAACAAAGAAATGCAGTGGTCGCTACTCACAAACAGTCACATTTCAAAGTTGGAAGATCCGATACCAAAACTGGCCTAGCTTTTGAGGGTTTGGTTATTTTTAGACTTTGTCCCATTAGTTGAAGCATTCCTCCCCTGGAGCTCTCCTAAAGTCTCGCTTTCTCACTGGGCTGTCCTAACCACTACAGAATTGTCCCTCACCAGAGTAAAGTGCATTTTTGGCAGCATTTAGGGATTCTGCAGGCAGACTATGATGGTGAGTTTAA
>VZRE01001719.1:72443-85205 GCA_013396775.1 Cephalopterus ornatus
GGGGGGGGAAGGGAAAGACCTGGACATTTTGTTGGACCAGCAGATGAGAAGCTGAGCCAGCACCACCACTAAGGAACAGGGTATGTGTGGCAGCATCTGTCACCTGCCCAGGATCATGCAGAGATGGTCCTCTTGATCTCACCTTGTTTGACAGGTCAAGAACTTACTCAAGATGAATGTTGTGCCTCACCATGCTCTTTGTAGCACTAGGACAAGGGATGACAGTTTTAAACTAAAAGAGGGGAGATTTAGATTTGATATAAGGAAGAATTTTTTTTAAATTCTTTATGATGAGGGTGGTGAGGNGTGGTGAGGCCCTGGCACAGGTTGCCTAGAGAAGCTGTGGCTGCCCCATCCCTGGAAGTGCTCAAGGTCATGTTGGACGGGGCTTGAAACAACCTAGGACAGTAGAAGGTGGCAGGGGATTGGACAAGCTGGCCTTTAAAGGTCACTTCCAAATGAAACCATTCTATGATTCTAAGAGATCACTTGCTGCAGCAAAGACTTCTTCCATTTTTGCCTCAAGCAAAGTAATTTAAGAGGAAAATTGCAGGAGGAAGTGTGTGTGGACTCACAGCACCCAACAGCAAACGGAAGCTGGACACGCAGACCTCCACACCTCATCTAAATTTGGTTTCTTATTTCCCATCTCCCCCCCCCCTCCCCAGCCCTTGTGGCTGATGCACAGTCACCAGTACATGGTGTGGCGATTGCTTGGGGTGGTACCTGCGTTTTCCATGGGCCAAACCACCTCAGCAGGGCCTCGATCTCTCCACTGAGTCACACTCACCACCCTCCTGTCCAACACGAACCCCAGATCCTGCCCTAGGCATGTTTCCTTGGCCGGGCGGTGGGGGTGGGGGCAGTGGTTGAAGCACACAGGCTTCAGAAAGGAAGAAACCAAGCGAAATCCCTGGCAGCACCAATGGTTTTGGGCTCAGCGAGAGTTGGGGATTATTCAGTAAATAGCCATGTTTGCAATGAAAGGGATGAGGCAGGAGTGAGCGCCCCATGGCATGCCCCACCTCCTCCTTCACCTGGGGGCTTGGCGCTGCTCTGGCCCTGGCACTTTCTCCCACTGAGCCCCCTCCTCCTTTGAAAAGCTCCACGCCACAGCTGGAGAGGGACAAACCCAGCAGAAATGGCCGAAGTCAGCCCTGTGGCGAGGAGACCTTCTTCAGCCCAATGTGCCACCGAAGCACCACAAACCACGTCTGCTCAGAGTTCCTGGCGTCACAGTTATTCCCCTCAGCCTGGTGGATGCTGCCACCACCCTCGCATCCTTTCCCTCTGCACGTTTGCAAAGCAAAGAGAGCACACCGTGGAAAACTTCTTGGCAACAAATAGCCAAGAAGCAGCTGTCAGATGCAAAGTTGGCTTTATTCTCCATGCCAGGTTTGATACCTGTGTGGGATTTGCATATCTGACAGCTCTATGCCGGTTAACATGCTAGTGACACTGGTGCTCTGCATTTACCGCACAAAACCCAGGACCCCAAGGGGCCTGTGCTCCTCTCCCCCACCCTGCAAGATGGGAGCTGCTTCCAGGCAACCTCTGGGAAACCCCGAGCACCATTCACAGATGGGGATTTTCAGCCCCAAAAGACACAATGTTGTAATTTACTTCCTGGTTGCCAGTACCTGGAACAAAGGTCCACCACAACAAGAGGAACTGAGAAGCCACA
The DNA here is from genome assembly GCA_013396775.1 of Cephalopterus ornatus. NCBI lineage: Eukaryota > Metazoa > Chordata > Aves > Passeriformes > Cotingidae > Cephalopterus > Cephalopterus ornatus. Next base: position 74,128 of record VZRE01001719.1, read on the forward strand.
GAGCTGACGCTCTGCAGCAGATAAGTGGCTCTTCTGCACTTCTCCTTTCAGAAAAGCACAATTCATACTCAGAAGAATAAATTGTGGTTTTCCCCAAAGCGCGGCTTTTCCTCTGCGGCTCGGCAGGTGACAGCAGCACACCGAGCACCAGCACATCCAATCTGGCATCAGCTCCACATCAAAGGTCTATTTTTGCCCATAGTGTCTCCAGGTAGTTCACTGATGGTCAGTTAATGCTATCAGACCCTCAGACTGACACTGATTTCCTCCAGCATGGCAGCGGCTGCTTGCTGGGATTATTTTGGCTGCACGGAGGAGGTCACAAAACCACAACTCCCAGGACATGTGTGGGTGGGCAGTGCCTGCTGGGGATCAGAGAATCCCAGAATGGTTTGGGTTGGAAGGGACCTTAAAGCTCACCTTGTTCCAACAACCCCTGCCATGGGCAGAGACACCTTCCACTATCCCAAGTTGCTCCAAGCCCTGTCCAACCTGGCCTTGGGCACTTCCAGGGGTGGGGCTGCCACAGCTCCTCTGGGCAACCTGTGCCACTGTTTTATCACTCCAGGATGCCCAGAGCTTTCAGCAAAGTCACCCCACGACCACGATCGCTTTGGAGCCCACTCTCACCAGAGAGCAGTGACACCCCCCCACCACCACCTCCAGCTGTGACCCCCGCGACCCAGCTGTGCCCCGCGGCTCCGGCTGGTCCTGACCCCGGTGCCCCGGTCCCGCCGTGGTCCCGCTCACCCAGAAGTGGTCCCTGAACCGCGCCTCCCGCATCCTGCTGCTGCCACCGCCGCGCTCCGCCGCTCCCGGCGCCGCCCGGCCCGGCCCGGCCCGCCCCGACGAGTCCCCACCCACGCACGGGAACACCCTCCGTGGGTCGGGCAGCGGGACGTGCTGGGTTACACCGGCGGAGAGGGGAGGCTCGGCTTCAGCGCTCCGTGGGAGAAGCGCACCCGTGACGGCGGGATCAGGGACCCGCGCGACTTCCCGGAGGAAACACGGGGCGCAGCGGGAGCACCACGCGACCTGCAGTGCCCTGCCCACCTGGCTTGGGGTTGGCGGAGTGTTCTGGGATGGTTTCATCGAACCGTAGAATTATTTAGGCTGGGAAAGCCCTCCGAAGATCATCAAGTCCAACCATTCCCCAGCACTGCCAAGGCCACCACTAACCCATGTCCCCAAGTGCCACATCCACACGGCTTTTAAATCCCTCCAGGGATGAGGGCTCCACCACTGTCCTACGCAGCCTCTGCCAGGGATGGACAACCCTCTTGGTCAAGAAATTTCCCCTAAAAACCAACCTAAATCTCCCCTGGCACAGCTCGAGGCCATTTCCTCTCATCCTGCCCCTTGTTCCCTGGCAGCAGAGCCCGATCCCCTCCTGTCAGGGAGTTGCAGAGCCAGAAGGTCCCCCCGAGCCTCCTTTTCTCCAGGATGAGCCCCCCCAGCTGCTTCTCATAAAACACAACCCTCCTTCACCACCAGACACGTCCCATGTTACCCCCAGTTTATTAGGGGCCTCTGCCAGAGACAAAGTACTGCGTGAGCGACCTGTGAGCGGTGCTTTGGAAATAGGAGGTAGGACGCAGTGTGCTGGAATGCCTGAATCACACCCGCTGCCCTGACCTGCTGCCTCCGCGTGAACACAGGGACAGCTAAAACAGTCCACTAACACAAAAAGAGGCATTTTCCACTTACTGAAATAAAACGCTCAGTTGTAACCCGAGGCTGATTTAGGCAGACTGAACCTGGGCACGCTCCTGACAGAAGAGAGCACAAGCCCTCACCAGGAATCCACATCACCAAGCAACTACAGGGGCTCCAGGAGAGCTGGAGAAGGACTTGGGACAAGGGATGGAGGGACAGGACAAGGAGGAGAGGCAGGGTTAGAGGGACAAGAGGGCAGGGTTAGATGGGATATCAGAAAGGAATTCTCCCCTGTGAGGGTGGTGAGGCCCTGGTACAGGTTGCCTAGAGAAGCTGTGGCTGCCCCATCCCTAGAAGTGTCCAAGGACTGGTTTGGTGGAGCCTTGGAGCAACCTGGGTTAGTGGAAGGCGTCCCTGCCCATTGCAGGGGTTTGGATGCTGGTGATTTTTACGGTCCCTTTCCAATCAAATCACCCCGTGAGTCTGTGATCCACTCGCCATTTCCCAGCTTCCCAGCCCCACCCTGTGGCCAGGGCAGCCCATGGCACCACTCAGGACCTGGGACCCATTCTCCAAAACCTGCCCTGTCCTTCACAATGACCCAACGGGTGCATGCACCACACGGTGCTTTCACAAGGAAGTTCTCACCTTCCTACATCACAGCAGCAACGGGGCAGAAACCGGAACCTTGGAGTACTTCTCTTATGTTATTAGAAACAAATACATCTTTGTGCAGTTTTGGACTAGGACACCCCTGAGCTCGGTGCTTTCCAGCTGCAGCAGCACGTCAGTAAAGATGGCACAGCAACAGCAAGTGGTAACCGCCGTTCAGCCAACGTGCAGGAACAGTCACAAGCTGTAAACGTTACCCTGGAAGTGACAAATCATGTTGGGCAGGTCAGAGTGAAACAGTTCCACAACATTCCCTCACGCCTGTGAAGCCCCTGAGCCACTTCTGGAGCTGTGCATAGAAGAGATAAAATAGAAACCCCTCCTCCTGGAGCACAGCACTAACTTTTCCCAGAAAGGTGTCTGATACTCCTGGACTAAAAATGTGTTTATTTTTCCCCAGTACAGCAGAGCGTGTTTGTTAGCCTGGAATTCTGTGACAATGTTTCCAGCTGCTTGTTTGAACTGGGAGGCAGGACGCTCCCGTGCAGGAAAGTTAACTGGGGACAGTAGGTGTGCAGGCTCCACGAGGATTAAGGACCAAGGTCCACTGCAGCAGACCAAAGCGGAGAGGCCTTGAACTCTCCCCCATCCCAGATTAGATCAACACTGGGATCCTGTGCCTCACACAGCAGTCAGGAAACTTCAGAAGAGCTCCAGCTCTGGGGTCCCAGCATGGGAAGAATATGGACCTGTTGGAGCAAGTCTAGAGGCAGCACAGTTACTTACTAGGATGGAAAACCTCTCATACAAGGAAAGGCTGAAAGAATTGGGATTGTTGAACCTAGAAAAGAGAAGGCTTTGGGGTGACCTAATTGCAGCCTTCCAGTACCTGAAGGGAACTTACAGAAAAGATGGAGAGACTGTTCACAAAAGCCTGGAGTGACAAGAGGGAATGGCTTCCCACCACCAGAGGGCAGGATTAGATGGGATATAGTCTCTATTCTGAGGGAGGTGAGGCCCTGGCAACAGGTTGCCCAGAGAAGCTCTGGCTGCCCCATTCCTGAAGTGTCCAAGGCCAGGTTGGACAGGGCTTGGAGCAACCTGGGATGGTGGAAGGTGTCCCTGCCTATGGCAGGGGGATGGAATGAGATGGCCTTGAAGGTCTGTTCCAACTCAAACTATTGTGGGATTCTAGTATTTCAACCTCTAACTGCTACTACTGTAACAGCTACGCCTGCAGTTGTCCTGAGACTCAAGGACCAGTCTTCCAAAAGCCCGGCAACCAGGATGGGTCACCAGGCACTAATTCCAAGAAATACTGTGTCACAGTTTCGAGCAGTTAAAGAGATTCCTGCGAGGTCCAGTGAGTTACCCCGGTGACAAGACAGCACAAGGTGCCTGCCCAGCTGCACTGCCCTTCTCCAGGATAAGCTGCCTGGCACCAAGGATGAACACCCTGAGAACATCTCTCAGCTCTGTCACCCTCCTGCTCCGTGTCAGGGCAGTTTGCTCACCCAGTTAGGTGAGCTCAACAGTTAGGATGGCCCCTGATGTCCAGGGGAGTTCAGCATTGTGTTCTACAGATGGAAGCAGCCAGCCAGAAGGCACTCGTTCAGAACAGGGAACCTTTATTCTCACTGAGATCTGTACATTCAAGTCGCACATACTTTAGTCTCTGATGGAGCTGCAGCACTGGATCACAACCGCCTGGTCTCTGAACAGTTTTAAGAGTTTATGCCTCGAAAGTAGACAGGAAATTTGTGACTATCTCCTTCAACTTTGCTTCTGTCTGGTCAGAGATCTTCCCTTCAGTCCTGTTGGAAGAGATAAGTTAAACTCCTGACACAGCAACAGATACACAGTCAACCCAAGACAAAGACAGAAGCTTCACAACCTCCCCACTGCCACAAAATCTGTGGTAGATGATTTAACATGCTTGTTTGACGTATGACACCGTACCACTGACAGAACATCCCTTCTCCCAGAAATATCAGTCTTGTGAAAGAACTGAAGTCTGTCCACAAATACTTTCAGAACAGCCATATGTATTCCAACAATGCTCTACCTTCTACAGAGCTGTGCCTCAGAGACAGAAGGCACACGACTTGGTTCATGACCAGTTCCTAGAACAGGACTATGAAAAAACTCAATCCCCAACAATCCACTCAGTACCACTCAATGCACAGCTTAAAGCTGTCAGAATTATGGGCACCGACTCAATTTTAAGTGACTTCAGGAACACATCAGAGGAGACATATGCAAGCAGGTTCACTTTAAGCATAAGCCGCATTTCTTAAGAGCTGAAGACATGAATATGAGGAAGGTTCATGGCAGGAAAGCTGATTTAACCTCCCGTTCTGGCACAGGCAGGTGAAGGCCTGATGTTCTAGAATACACTAAATTAACAGTTCATTATTCTGTACTCCAGCCATCAAGTCGTATGCTGGGGATGAAGCAAGGTAGACCTCCATACCTGATTGTGGAGAGCAGGGCCTGGTGCTGGCTCAGTACATGGGCCAGGAAAGCACTCTCAAATTTAGTGATCTTGCTGGGCTCCAGCTTGTCCAGGTGACCTCTTACACCAGCATAGATGACTGCAACCTGTTCCTCGATAGCCATAGGAACTGCAGGGAAGAAAGCACTCATTCCATCAGAACTCTGACACCAGGACACATCAGAACTACACAAAGCCCTTGGAAGATCAGCTGCGCATGGACAGCCTGGTTCAAGCAAGCCTGCATTTACCCTGTGCACAGAATGAACACAGTAACTGCAGCACACAGCACGAACAGAACAGACACTCACCGTACTGGCCCTGCTTGAGCAGCTCTGTCAGGCGCACCCCGCGGTTCAGCAGCTGCTGCGTGGCGGCGTCCAGGTCAGAGCCGAACTGGGCAAAGGCGGCGACCTCTCGGTACTGAGCCAGCTCCAGCTTCATGGTACCGGCCACCTGCGGCACAGGGCAGAGGTCAGAGCTCGTAGGGTCACCTCTAGGGGTGTCCCAGAGTCTGCAGGTTGTCTGCAGCTGACAGCTGTCACCAGTCAGCTCTGCCCTGCGTACCAGACAGGTGACTACAAACACTGGCAGATCATACACATTTCAAAAAAATCCCACCTTGTGGGATTTTAAGCATGCTATTTCTCCCTAATACAGGACCAGTTGATATTAAACCTAATGCCATGCCCAGACAAAAGCTCAGGGTTAACCAAGCATTCAGCATACCAAAACTTAATCCTACATCTTTACACAGATACAGTTTTCCTTTCTCCCTCACCTCTCTCAGCAGGCAATGGAAATAGCAAACAGCTCTCCAAAGTTGGTCCTTTTATAATTTCATAATGCTAAGGAATCCAAAGCTTTATTCCCTCCCTGTTCACAGCTCCTTGGTGTCAAATGAGTTGTAATGCCTACACATTAATCATCTCCAGCGTGAGCAGGAGCAACAGTTTCACACTTACCTGCTTCATAGCCCTGGTCTGAGCAGCAGAACCCACACGGGACACAGACAGACCAACGTTGATGGCTGGACGGATACCTTTGTAGAACAACTCAGTTTCCAAGAAAATCTGTAGGAGGAAATTGTTTCACGCTATTGATCAGAAGCCTGGAGGCCTCCTCAGAGACTGGCCAGTAAGTTACACAGGGGTACTGGGATGGGAAGCAGTCCCACCTGTCCGTCAGTGATGGAGATGACGTTGGTTGGAATGTAAGCAGACACATCCCCAGCCTGGGTCTCAATGACAGGAAGGGCAGTCAGGGAACCACCACCGAAGGAGTCGTTCATCTTGGCCGCTCTCTCCAGCAGCCGGGAGTGCAGGTAGAACACATCCCCTGGGTAGGCCTCACGGCCAGGGGGACGGCGCAGCAGCAGGGACATCTGACGGTAGGCAACAGCCTGTGTGGTGTAAAGGGAGCCGTCAGGGTTCGGCACCTCACCCAACATGCTGGACTTACACATACCAAGGCCAGACCACGAGGCCCACGAACAGTGTTTCTGACCTGTTTGGACAAGTCATCGTAGATGATTAATGCGTGTTTTCCATTGTCTCTGAAGTATTCCCCCATGGAGCAGCCCGAATAGGGAGCCAGATACTGAAGGGGTGCTGCATCAGACGCTGTGGCAGACACCACGATGGTGTACTTCATGGCATCTGGAAAGGATTGGAGACACACACCCCTCAGCGTGTTACCTCATCATACCCCAAGTCAGCAAACACAACACACATGTGTCAAGAACTAGTGTTAAAGCATGCCCAGGCAGTGTCACTACACTGCTACAAGAAAGCCCACCACACCAGCTGAACCTGACTGTCAGCTCAGGAAGTCCCAAGAGCAAGTTCGTTGCAGCTGATTCCTAACAACTGCAGACTTCTTTCCCATTTAAAATGAAATTTAAACCTTTACTGATACACTTCTGTTCTAGAACCAACTCAAGCTGAAAGCCCGTGGTTTCCTGGATGCTTCAAGGCTGTTGCAAAACCCTTCACTTTATAGTCCCAAACCAACTACTGTCCTTAAAATGTGGGGGTTTTCCCCTAATCAAGGTGCTTGATCAGCAGGCAAGAGGTCAGGTGCTGGTCTCTCGCGAGCTCTGTTACATGTGCAGCCATGGTCATGGAGATCACTTTCTGAACAAATGTTTTAATTCAATGCCTTGTGTTTGGGCAGTGAAGGCTCCCCACTTAATTTGCAGATGCCATTCACACTGCCTGGCACATGGAACACATGAACACATGGAACAAATGCCAAGTCCACAAATACTTGTCACCAAGCCTGCCTGACTGCAAAGGGGAAGCTCTCAACTCAATTCAGCAGTTTGAGGGCCTCAGAATGGTATCTTCCCCACATGCCTGGAAAGGCTTCTTCTCCACGAAGCCAAGTAATTCACTCATTTAATAAGAATTCTGTCTACACTTCCAGCCAGCAGAGGGCACAGCAGTACTCAGCATTACAACGAGAACAGGATGTCACCAGGCGCCATCTCCAAAGATCTGTACCTGCGTCAGTGAGCCTCTTCACCAGCTGAGCAACAGTAGATCTCTTCTGGCCAATTGCAACATAGATACAGTACAGCTTTTTCTTCTCATCCGTCCCATCGTTGAATCGTTTCTGGTTGATTATTGTGTCAATTGCAATCGAAGTTTTCCTGTGGAACACAGAGGCTGGTAAGTTAAGCTGCCCCAACTCCTTACACAGTCCTGTGGTCTCTGCTTAAGGAACATTTTAGGCTTGGGCATTTAACTCACCCTGTCTGCCTGTCACCAATGATCAGCTCACGCTGGCCACGACCAATGGGCACCAAGCTGTCCACAGCCTTAATCCCAGTCTGCATAGGCTCACGCACAGAGATCCTGGGAATGATCCCAGGGGCCTTCAAGCCAACTCTCCTGCGTGTCTTGGATGCAATAGGGCCCTTTAAAGAGAGGAAAAAATTGCTGAGGTCTGTACCACATAGATAGAAGCAGAGGTAGTTAACACTGAGCTATACCTACCTTCCCATCAATTGGATTGCCCAGGGCATCTACAACACGGCCCAGCAGCTCTTCCCCAACCGGAACATCCACAATGGCACCAGTCCTCTTCACAACATCCCCCTCCTTGATCAGTCTGTCATTACCGAACACTACAACACCAACGTTGTCAGGCTCCAGATTCAAGGACATACCCTGGGACAGAGATCACATTATCCTTACAAAACCCGTATCAACACATGTGAGAACTGTGAGACAGTGATTGTTTTACTGTGCACAAAATCCCAAATAATCTACCTCAATCTTATTTGTAACAACAGTCACAAAGCATCTATTTAACTCCACAGTGATTAAAGAACCTGCCTAAGCTTTCAACTTACCCCATAATTGTACTGCAGCAATCTAGCACTGAATCTCTCTACAAAAACCAGAAAGGATAAGCAGAGTTCAAATACAACAGTTTTCTCTTGCCTAGGAGCTGGACAAGAGAAAGGCACTGGCTTCTTCCATGCCCAAGGTGAGACAGGCCATTAAAAATGCTGGAAGGGCTCTTTCAGTACTCTTGGAACAGTCAATAGGTTTTTAACTCACTCTCAGGACTACAAACCAGCAAGCTCCATGCTGTATTGGAACAGAGAGGCCATTAGTCAACAGGAAATAGAAAAGCCATCCTGAAACTGAAGAAAAATAATCCAGTGCCAGGTTAGTCCTAGTACTTCCCAGACAAAGACAAAAAAATCTCAAATGCTGGCTTAGAACCAGATACTGATATTGAAAGCCAAGCGTTACAAATTAAAAAATTTTCACTAGTTACTAGGCATTAAAGATGCAATGAAGCTGATGCAATGTCCACACGGGTACCTCCAAGAATTTTTACTGTCCCTGGGCTAAACGAACTGCCTTAGTGACAGCTCACCTTCAGCCCAGAAGAGAATTCCACCATCTCCTCCGCCTGGACATTTCTCAGGCCGTACACACGGGCAATACCGTCACCGATGGAGAGCACACGGCCCGTCTCCTCCAGCTCAGCTGAGGTGTCAGCTCCCAGAATACGCTCCTCCAGAATAGAGGATACCTCCGCGGTACCTGGAAAGAGAGGTTAAATGCACATTAAGGCACAGTATGAACCCCGTAAGCTTGTCTTGAATTCACAAGGTGCCCTTTCTCAAGTGTGCCACAAAGTCTAGCAAACAACACCCTTACTTAGGATGCATAAGATGAGTAACAGCCTCCGTACTCCCAGATAAAAGCAGCTTTAACTCATTATTAGAAGCCAGCTTCAACCAGAACACGGATGGCTGTTTAGTTATCAATTTTCTTGATTATGTCCTACACTACTATCAATCTGTCTCCCTAGAAAACAATTAGATTAATTAATTAGCCTCAGCTCAGATAAACCACGCATGCTTGCTCTGCTTGCAGAGCAGTTACTTAGACTTGGATGCATCAAAATACCCAGCCAACTGATTTGCAATCCAAGATCCAAAAACACCTAAAGGAATTGCATACATTTAAGGAGCAAGTTTTTTGATATAAACTGTGAAATGTATCCTCCATCTTCCTCAAATTTGTTTGGCTGCATACCTACAACAATCCTTTATTTCCACAGCTAACGAACAGTAAGTAACACTGTGAAAAGGTTACTTCCCAATAACCTTTAACTGCCCTAAAGCACTTCAAAAAAACGTTCATGAACAGCTGCCACAAACACAGCCATGCAAAGCACCCGTCTTCTCTAAACACCAAACTGCTGGCAGCAAAAAAAGTTGTGTTCAAGGACACAAGGTCAAACCAAGGCAGGCCTGAGAATGTCATCCGCTCCTTCATACTGTTACAGGCACGACAGGAAACTCCAACTTGGGGCAATTTTTTTCAAGTAATTCTGCAGGAGCTGAAGCCTGACTGGAATCCTTGTGAAGCAGGTTAACTGTGTAAGCCAGCTGACGTGTGGCCTCTCCCTGGTTAGGGCACATTTTGAATTTTAACTGAGGTGCAGTTTGCAGAATGTGACTATGTAACATTTCACTGTCAAATACTGTCAGAACATAAAGGTCCTCAAGTGCTGTCAAACAACACTCATCATATTCAAATACCCATTTTATCTGACAGACCAAGTTCTTAAAGCACACTCAAGACCTTTCTCGGACTCACCAGTTTTCTGAAAGCATGGTTTGGAGGCATGGAAGTTTCGTGTAGCAACAAATGCTGCACCCAGGCTGTTTCTGGAAACCTAAAATAAGCAATTGTTTCAGAACCAGTGAGATTGCCTTAATCATGCAAAAAACACGCTAAGATTTTTCGTCTTGAGCTTCTGATCTGTCTTTAGTTTTGAAATGAACTTCACAGCACTTCATTCACAATTACAGAACCAGTTCCAGAGTTCTGGAACCAACCAAGAAAGATGGTGAAGGAGGTTGCTCCCAATCTCTCGCTGCGCTCTTCTGCAGTGCACTGATGTCACCATCAAGCACTGCAGCAGCTTCCAGAGCAAAACCTCCTCTTGGCTTGGCACCTCTGTGCTAAACATCAGACCCCTGGGGCACAGAGAAATCACTGCACCACTCAGGGTTCTGTACAGGGGAGAAATAAGATTGTGTTTCCTAAGAAAAATCTACCTGCAATGTTTTTGGTATGGTTAACACATATAGGAAAAGAACCCCACTCGAGCAAAAGAACAGAACCCCCAACGAATCAAGATCATTGAGTCCAGCCTGTGACTGAACACCACCACGTCAACTAGATCATGGCAGAGTCTATTCTTAACCATCTCCAGGGATAATGACCTCACCATCTCCCTGAGAAGCCCCATTCTAATGTCTAATCAGCCTTTCTGCGAAGAATTTCTTTCTAATGTCCAACTTAAAACGCTATAGAAAAAAATGACCTGTGATAATGAGTGCTTTAGATTATACTCCTGCATCCCATGCAAAGCTCCCAGTGCACTCCCATGCAGCACCGTTAATGCAGTTTATTTAATACCCTGTACGCCGGGCAGGCCTCTCCCTCATTCACCTTTACTGAGAACAACGGCGGGAGAGGCTTTTGACGGCTCTTCCCACGCTCTCTCCCTCCTCACAAATACAGGACAAAACCTCCCATCCCCTCGCACCTCATATCCCCAACCTTGACCTTGCCCTTGCTCTGGCAGCTTTCAGCCACACCACCCCGAGCCCGGTGAAGGACACCTCACCCCTCAGCGGTGTCTGTCCCACAGCGCTGAGGGGACGCGCCCTGCTTCCCTCCCCACACTCCGATGTTCCCCCTCAATGTCACCGCAGCCCCCAAGATGGCGGCGGCGGCGGCGCGTCCTTCCCCCCCCGGCTCCGTGGTGGGCAGGG
>VZRE01001730.1:0-12853 GCA_013396775.1 Cephalopterus ornatus
TGGATGCATGAAGGAGGCTGTGACCCCCTAGGAGGCCCAGGATGGATTGGGGTCCTGCTGGAGACCTAGAGCCTGTGGAGAGGGAAACCCACACCGGAGCAAGTTTTTCTCGGGTAGGACTTGTGGCCCCTGTGGGGGACCCACATTGGTACAGCTCATCCATGAAAGACTGCACCCCATGGAGGCGTGCGCCACAGAACAGCAGTTNGTTTGTGATGAACTGTTGCTCGAGGGATGGACTCACACCAGAGAGGTCCATCAAGGACTGTCTCCCGTAGAGGGACCCCACGGGAGCAGAGGAAGGACTCCTCTCCCTGAGCAGTGGCAGAAAAAACAACTGACTGTAACCCCCATTCCCCATCCCCCTGCACCACTGGGGGGGAGGAAGGAGAACATGGAAGGAATGAGAGTTGAGGGGAAGTTGTTTTTTAAGACTGTTTTATTTCTCACTCTTTGACTCTTATTCTTTTTAGTAATAAATTTAAATAATATCCCCACTTTGAGTCTGTTTTGCCCATGAAGGTGATCAGTAACTGACCTCTCCCAGCTGTTATCTCAACTCATGAATCCTTAGCTGTTTTTTTTTTTCCTCTCTCCTCTGTGAGAGAGTGACTTTAGTGGGTACCTAGCACCTGCCCAGAATCAACCCACTACAGGGTGTTAAAACAATTTAAGCTGGTGGCCAGACTTAAATCACTTATTTGTCTACTTTAAACGGTACCGGTATTAATATGAGCTTTGCTAATGACACAATTCAAAAGATAATTAAACAATCCACAGAATCTTCTCCTTAGGAGTTGTTTTCATAATTTAGGAAACAATATAGTGATTTCCTATATAGAAAGCCTCTAAAATTCATTACAAATAAACAGGTTAATAGAGCAAAAAGGAGAAAGAGTCAGATGCAGTAACATACAAGAAGCAAATACCATGAGAAACAGGAAACATTTTTTTTTAGGGACAGAGCGAGCACCTATCATTAAAATAAGCTCAGCTAACCAATACTAGATGAAAAATAACATTCTCTTCCAAGAGTTAAAAAAGGAAAGTTCACCTTCTGTAACCTTCCTCATTCAAAAATTTGTGTCCTAACCTAAAATAGCTGTCAATCTCTCTCTGTGGCTGACAGAGTAAAGACCCATTTCCAGTACTATAAAGTCCTCTACAAAAAACCCAAAACAGAGAAGAAGCTGGGTCTGGCTCAGCATTTTAACAGCTCTCTCATTTGATCACTTAGAAGCCTAAACACTGTAAATAAATGCTAGAAAATGAATATTAGTAGATCCAATGATGTCATGATAAAGATGGCTTTGTAAATGTATAACAAAAAGAGGATAATTATTTGGAATAAAATTTTGCTTTTGTTTTCAAACAAGAGGCATTTTGATGTGAAAAAAGATGGTTATGTATTAAACTGAAAGACTAATCTGATTGCAGCACGAAGACAATCCTTTTCCAATGGTGTCAATAAAAAAAGTCTCAGTAATATTGTCTAATAGTGGAGATTAGGTTCTCCAGAAAATACCCAACCCAAATCTATTATACTGCTGGCAATCATAACATTTTTAAAACGAGTAGGTATAACAGCTGCTTTGCCCATTTTCAAACAATCTGTTATCTTTATCAACAACTGTTTTTTCCTCTTAACAGTGATTAGTTGATCCCATCACACACAATCAGCAGGAGAAACATTAGAATATGACGTTGCTGTTGCCCTCAAAAACCCTACGATACCACTAGTTTAAAGACAAAATACAACAAAACCGTTGTACAATGGTAAAGTTGGACTAGGATAACACACAAAACAATTTATGCAAAGAAGATGGTGGAGGGGGAGAAGAAAATTAATAGTAGAGTGGATATGAGTTTTGAGGAAAATGTTAATTCTTTTGAATGACAGTCTGGGCTAGAAAAATGAGATATGGAATGGCAAAAATCCATTTACAAGAGCAGTCTCCAAGCATCTGAAAGATCAGTAGCACTTATTTTCAATAACTTTTATAGATTCAGTGCCTCCTTTTTGGGCTTAAGACAGGAAGTTCTGTAACACTTCCTTTAATGACAAATACTGAAGAAATGGGGACTGGAGTGACCAGATGGAATAACAGTCCTGGACTGTGTCCAGAAGGAGCCCGACCACTCCAAAAACTAGCAGCAACATCTTTAAAGGAACAACAAGTTCCACGTCTTTGAGGAGGCACGTGGGGGAATTCATCCCCAGGTTACAACTGAACTGGAAAAATACGATTTTGGTCATGTAATTTATTTAATTTTCTCTTCACATCAAAAAAATACTTTCTTCTATCACTAGTGATGGTGTTTGGGGTACAGGAGTATTGTCTGGGGAATGTGGAATTTGCAGAGTCTAGATCACAACAGATTTTCAACAACTGCAGCATCAATACTGGGGAGTATTCTTCCTGTATCCAAAAATGAACAGTCTGTTCATGGAGACACAAAATACTTCATATTAGCCTCAGAAGCTAAATTATGAATGCATCAATGCAAAACACTTTAAAAAAAAAAAAAGCCTGCTTGTTAATGGCTGCATTTTAAAATACGTGTAAGATTCGGAGTTTTCCCATTTGACAGAAATCTGAGTAAAACAACCACAGCTTATGACGGAGAAGAATTTATCTCTAGCGCAAGTAGCATTTAAGCATGATGCAAACATCACCTCTCCGCAACCAGTATCACAGCAGGTGCCCTGAGATATATGTCAACACACAAGCTTTTAAACAGAGGAATAGTAGATAGCAGAGGCATTTAGGCAAGGATACCTCCCAAAAGTTGTTAGCAAGAACAGATCTTTTCAAGTTGTCCACATACTACAACAATAATTTTTAAGCAGTTAGTAGGCTTTTATCCAAATTTATAGTCTTTCTAGTTAAATTATAAAATATAAACCAAGAAAGGCATGTGGAGAACATTCAAAAGGCATGGAAAGCTAACACAGCAAATATCATATTGCTATGCGAGCTACTTTAGCAAAATCCAGAAATCTGGGTTAAATGTCTTATTTTAAGCCTATTTAAGGATACCATGGAATCACTACTGGGCTAATTCCTTGCAATATATAATGACTGAGGGAACAGGGTATACGGCTAAGTTTGCTTCCACCTGCTTTTTCTTACAAATGTGTTTTGATTAAACTCTGTGGAAACAGCGTGATGATAAATTTGTAGTCAATGTGTTAAAAGATTGCAATACAAAACACTGTGTTGTTTTAAGGAAAAAACCCCCACCCAAACAAACAAAAAAGCAGAGAACTACCAGTAAAGAGAACAAAAATGAACCGAGTACACAGCCATATGACAAATTACCTAAAAGATGAGTATTTCTTCACAGTTTTCTTTTTGACCAGAAAACAAGTAGTATTCCTGACACTTCAAGGACACAAAGAGACTGTGCCAGTGCTCAGATTAAATTTGCAAGTTCAGATTAATGCAAATATAGCAAGACTTAGAACAGTATGAAGAATTTTAGAATATAAGGATTAACTCTGCAGGCCCTTGCCATCTGTACTTAATTAAAAACCCACTGTGACCCACAGGAGCAAGAACACACAGCAGGAAATTTCAGTTGAGTCTCTGCACATCCTTGGTTTCCCTGATGGGGCTAAATATGACACAACTGCCTCTCTTTCATGTGGAGAATCATTTTCATCTGTTTTTCCATCATAAAACACAACAATAAATTTATCCTTCTCTTCAGAAGTTGCTAACTGCTGCTTCAACAAGCTGCACTAAAAAAAGCTTTTGGCAAATTCCAGGATCTTCAGTTATTCCACAGTTAAACAGATGAGGCAACTGCACTTTCCTCTCTGCAAAGTGTTGTAAACTTGGGAGAAAAAAATAGTAATCTTATTCCTAACTTGCTTAGCCACTGCAGGTAAAAAAACTAATATGTCATAATTTATATGTGAAAAGATTGCACGGGGTTCGTAGCCACGTCTAGTGCTATTGAGGGTTCCCACTTAGAACTGCACTGCAAACTGGCAGCTGACTGAAAACACTGCTATTTTCAGCAGTTCAAAAAATGTAAATGTGTCACTGACTGGTCAAATAGGCTTCCACACCGGTGATTTATTGCAATCTCTCACATTAGTGACTTGTATAAATCACTCTCGGGCTGAAAACAACCCCTGTGCACAGCTATATAATGAATTTGTGTGCTGAATCAGTCTTTCTGGTCCCAGTTGTGTCAGGAGGTGGTTTTGAGCAGCCTCAATTAGACAAAGATAATTTCTATGAGCAGGATTTGATAGGGTGCACAAAGCTGAAAGTTAACACGCTTTTCCAGGGAGCTTTGGAAGGACGGAAGGGAGGAAAAGAAAATTAGTGTCTCTCAACAAAAGAGCAGAATTAAATGAAACAGATTTGCAACTACTGTTTTTGTTCATTAACAAAGGAAAATTCATGGCTGCTGGGGCTAGTAGAGGCATCCCTCAGCAGAGTTTTCTGCAACTGAGGTACCAGAGACATGAAGACCAGTTGGGCTTCCAGAGCTTCATCACCTACACGTGGCAGTTAGGACGGTTACACTCAGAAACAGAAGAATATGAATATAATCCTATACCAGAGAACCATTCCCATATCTGAAACACAAAGGAGATAAATATTTGGGAAAATGCACATGAAACTTTACCTGCAGCCACTGTGACTGGTCGTTGTGGCCTGAGGTCCAGGCGTTAACCTTGCCTTGCTTGTCCAGCCGGGCTTTTCTGGGCTCCCAAGCGAACATGTCCATGTTAAGTGTACGGAAAACACTGGAGGCAGTGATTTGAAAGTCCTGTATGTGTCCTGATTTCATTCCCAGGGGCTCAGAGCAACCTGGAACAGCAAGATAAGGTCAGGGGCACTATCTACTTATTTCTGTGAGTGGTTTAGATTTTTCTGTTGTGGAAAAAACCCCTGCAGTTCTCGAAGAAAAGTATTTAATCAACACTATTATTGAAGGAACAAATAAATGAAAAATAGCCAAACTGAGGCACTTTATTTCAACAATTGCTTGGGTGAGTCAAAACCAAAATAGAGAATTCAACTTATCCTGGCATAAATTTATGAAGACAAACAAACTGAAAAGATGACTTTTGTCTCTGCTTATCTTGGTTTTATTTTCCCATCTAGTGGCTTTCTATTGTTTCTCCTATTCAGCTTGATTTTCTCACACTTTTATGTCACCCTATTTCAACCAAGTGTTTGCCTACTGAGGAAATATTAATTTTTCGTAAAGCCACTGCTGAAGTAAAATGTTAACAAGTACTGAGATTTTTTACACTTCTAAATTACTTGACATCTGGCTAAAAATCTAGAAAGTACAAAAACCTGCTGAAGGAGAGGAAGGTCACAGAAAAACAACTATGAAGGAGGGAGAATAGTTGGAAATTATCACTTAAAAGAAATCAAGACTTAATGGCTTATTTTTTTGTGGACGTCTCACATAATTGAGTCATTCTGGTTGTAGCAAAATATAGATCTTGGGCTTCTCCTTTCTCTGTTCTCCATGAGAACAGAAAAAAATAAATCCATTTTCTCATTTCCTTCCTGCTCCAGTAGTCAAAGACTCTACATTCTGCTTCTCCCATAGGTTTAATACACAGAATTAAGTGGAATTATGAAGAGATTCAATCAGGAAGGTAAGACCATAGGCTCTTCAGAGGAGGCTAACAGAAGGAGTAAATGCACATTACCAGAGACACATAATGTTAACATGATCTTTAATGCAGTATCTCCTGTATTTAAATTTTGAATATTGATGTTTGATATTAAATTTTTAAAAAAGTCAAAGAAATTAGAAACACATGAGAAAACAAAGTTATCTTTTCTTAAAAAAACCCCATCTTTCAGAACTGATTCTCAGTGCATCAATGAAATTGCACAGCTTTGTCTGTAGAATGGACTGCCTAGTTCAAAACAACAACAAAACAATTTTCCTGGGAGTAGGAGGGAGCAATTAATTGTACAAATGAGACACACTAATCTGTTGCTTTAGAGAAGGACTTTTCATATTATTAAATTCTGAAGTATCACTCCAGGATCACAAGGGCTTTCATCAGGGATTTTTCATCTCAGGAATCTGAAGGAGGCTCCTGACACAAAAGCAGGGGCTGTCAAAGTTGTGTTTCAGTGCTGGCCCAATCCATCAAAAATAGTTCTATCGTTTCTGAGCACTATTATTGATTTATGAAACAACAGATGTGCCTGCCTGTGCATGCATGCATGAATTAATGGGATTTTACACTTGCCTGCCTCCTCCGAGGCCCCAGAGGGAGTGGGAAGACAGTTGTTAAAAGTAACAGGAGAAAGTGAGAAGAACAACGAGAACTGGAAAAGACAAACATGATGCACATGGATGGCAGCACAGTGCCTTGGTGCTGTGTCACAGAGAGCAACAGCAGACCCTGTCTCTTCCCAGCTCCAACAGCAGTGGACAGTGACTATTTGGATGGTCTACTTTGTGTCTGCAGATAGTCATACCTCACAGAAATGCATTTACTTGTGTCTCCCTAGGACATCTCCTCCTCACTGCTTTGTGTCTTTCAATTTGCTTTTCCATGTCCTTGTGACATGGCAATTCACTTTCCACTCACATTTTTGCCACCTGTTAAAGTTTCTGAGAGCTCATGCAGACATACTTATGGCTATGCCCAGTGGAGCATCTTAGCTCAGAATGTTTGAGATGCCTTGGATATCTCCATCTGTGATAAGTAATACCTGATACCTCTGTACGTTTAATTCTATCTAGGTATAACTTATTATTCTTCTTATTTGGTCTAGCTTGGGGAAACAGGAGCAGGGAAATAATGAGGATGAGTGTGGATTAGCATCTGAAAATTGAAAGAATCCACACAAAGGTGTGTGGATTGCTGACTGTCCCAAGGGAACAACCTTTTACTCTTCAGCCTTAGTCCTGTACCATGACCTTCATTAAGCTCTTGTTTCAAGAAAGCTCAAACCCTCAAAGGAAATCTTAAATATCCAATGCAATGAAGGTAAGCTCACAGATGGACATGCTTGCAAAGGTCTGCATGCATCTTGTCTTGGACAAAAATTCACGTAGTATTGGCAAAAGCAGCATATGTCAATTATTTGAGGGCAAAGGTGATTTTGTTTTGATTAATACTGTGATTTTTTTCTTTTCTAAAAATTGAGAGATTTTAAAATTTTTCTTCATATTAATGAATCATAGAATGGCCTGGCTTGGAACGGACCTTAAACCTCATACAGTTCCAACCCCTTACCAAGGGCAAGGACACCTTCCACTAGACCAGGTTGCTCAGAGTCCCATCCAACCTGGCCTTGATATAATGACCATAGGATTCCTTTTCAGACTAGATAAGGCTGCAGACAAACAAGGAAAGGGGAATCTGGTATTAAATGTAGGTGTTATGAAGTCCCCTTTTGTGCCAGCTTTGTGTCAGTGGTACCTATAGATACTGTTAAGATAGAGAAATAGTTACCAGGGAACAACATGCCCAAAGGAGATGAAAGTTACAAACTCAGGAGACACTGTGGGTGTCACATGGATGTTCAAGTTCTGGGGACCAACATCCCTCTGCAAGAACTGAGAAACTCAGAACACCAAGAGCTGGGTGAATTGGTGCATAGGCACTAACATACACAATTATCAACAGGATTTGGCAGGGACTGCTTGCATGGAGGCAAATGTTTGAATTTGTGACTAAATCCATGAGTAAGTGACTGTGTTGTGTGAACAGTGATCTGTTTTTAAAAACAGCAGCTTGATGCAGCTATTAATAACAGCTTAATGAATAAAGGCATTCTAATAAACAGTAGCTGTGATCTGTTTCTCCCCTCACATCAATACTCTATGGAGGAAAGGGAATTTAGGACACAGAGATGCGCAACACAAGTGAGGCAGGAACACAAGGCCATGAAAATTAATGCCTAATTTATTGATGGCCAACTCCAGTAGCATTGATCATGGTTTTCAATAAGGTCTGACTGTGGGTCCTCTTGAGTAAGGCTATTTATGAGACTAAAGCAGATCGTATTGAATATTTTGCTGAAGTTTGTCCTAAGAAGAATTAATTTTTATGATGATCTGGTGCTTCCCTCTGTTCAGCAGTGACTGTCTCCTCTAGCACCAGGACATGTTAGAGAAGCCAGAGCTCTCAAACTGCTTTTCTGCCCAAGACAGACCACCTGGAATTATGAGTGAATTAGTCTCTATAATTCTACTCTTCTTTCAGTAAGGCTGAGATTGTTCTGCTGAGCATTGGCTGCCTACAGTTTTAAGAAATGATGACCTTGAAACTGTTAGGACACCACTGAAATGAATTCACTTCAGTAGCTTTCACAGTTCTTTGAGCAAAACAATTCCTGGTCATTCTGGCAAGGACTTACTCTAAATTGTGGTTCCAGAAATGGAAGACATAAAAAAAATAAATCTAATAGACTAAAGCAGCTAGACAGAAATTTCTATTTACTCTCAAACCTATCTGTATTGGAAAAGGGCTACACTGAGATTAATGCATTAACTTTTCATTTCTGAATCTGGTTTTGATGCCACTAGAGGACTGAGAATTATTTAACTCCAGCTGTTTTGATGTATCACTCGTGAACTGGATGACTATTGTTTGTACAGTAAGCAGGCAGCCACATAAAAATCATTCCTAAATGAATTCAGTGGAGTGCTCCTACCAGTAAAACGTTTATCTCTTGAAAAATATAAAAAATTTACATGCTTTACTGAATTTGTAAGAGAACATGGTTCATGCAGAGAGTGGCTGGAGGTCAGGCTTTACATTTCAGAGCTACACTACGAATCTTAAGAGCATTTATATTGGCTCCAGTTGTTCATTACTTTTTGCTGTGAGATGCAATCCCCGCTCCTGCTAAATTCACAGAACAAATCCAAACTGAAATCTTGATTAAAGCAGCCCAGCCAAATGTGTCTTGTTGCACTCTGAGTGGCCCTGGAAGGCAGTGGAGACATGTTTGTTCCCCAGAGGGTGACAGAGAACACACTGGTGGTGTCACCCAGCAGCTAGGAGGAATTACCCACATTAGGCTCGATCCTTGCTGCTCCAACATACAGCACTGCACAACCAGCTCTGGGGTCTCAGGAACCATTTTCCAACCTTAGTTTAGGCTGTGCTGAGTGCACCTGTGAGTTAGAGACTCCTTGTCTTGTGGTCTGCTCAGTGTGGTACGTTACAGGCACTGATATCCATTGATACTCATTAAAATTGACATAAATGAGCTTGTCTAGGTCATGTGTAACAGGAGGTGCACAGAAAAATTTACCAAGTGTTATTAGGTTGACATAACATTGCCTTACTACTATTACTGCCCTACTGTTTTCACTGACATCACTTAGCTAAGTGCTGCTGGTTGTATAATCCACACAAAAAGAAGTGAGTGACTGTGTGGACAAACTCAAGCACAAAGAAAACTATGTTTTGCCAGGGACAAAACACGCGCACAGTTTAGACCTGCCCGGTGCTTGATGACTGCAGGAACCCCACCTGTGAGTTCACAGCCCAGAAGCTCCATTCTCAGTGTGCAGTGCCTCCTGCACACCTGAGGGTACAGCCGAATGTACTGGGACTTGATGGGCGGGGTGAAGGAGTTGGCGTAAGGGGTGTTGTTGTCCACGTTCCCACGGAACACCTGTGACAAAACAGCACACTCACAAAAACGTGCCAGGAGGACTGTTGAAGGTTCAGTTAATTTCCATGTCTCAAAAGATCTGTTCTGATTGCCCCTGCAAGCTTTTTGCAAATAGCAGCTGTTTCAGCATCTCTAGTGCCTGACACAAGTTTTTAAGCAAAATGTCCTGCCTTTGGGTCACATCATGATGTCTTTGAACCAGGGCTTCTATCTTGTCCCAGAAGGTGAAGCTATTAATGCAACTAAATTATGCCTTCTTCTCTAATTAGTGTATTAAATAGTCCCAATTCAATCTAGCCTGCAATTATTTATGCTGATTGGCATTTATTTTTTTTCCGCTCTGGTTCAAGAACCTGATCCAGCTCCCACTGAAGTGACTGTAACCCTCCCACTGATCACAGGGGGAGCTGAATTAAACCTATCAGCATCCTTCTATTCACCCCTCACTCTCACCAGATATCTCCTCACACAGCATTTTAATTTCCTAATAGAGAAGCTATGTCTAACACTTCATAGTGTGTTAGTTCTATGTAAACTTACACAGTAAAGGTTTTTTTCTTGCTCCTTTGCTCCATCAAAAATAATTGGCAACTGTAAACTGTAAACAAACACATCCCACTGGATGATACTGTTTGTGCAGCACAGAGATTAGAGTTGATGAATGGGTTCTATGTTTTCAAGGGTTAATGCTAATCTGCCAATGTAATAAAACTAAATTGAAAACAGAGTAATGAGTAATTACTGGTAAACTAATTAAAATGAAAATCAGTTAAATAAACAGGATTATTCTAGCTTGGGGAAATAGTATTTATAAAACCATCAATTAATGTATAAGAAATTCTTAGCAGACAGAAAATGCAAATTTGTTATGTTATTTTATTTTTAATTCAGAGAAAAATAATGACAATGAAACCTATACCACACTTCCAGGCAGTTAGGCTTATGAACCACTGACACTTCATACTTCTAAGGGCAGCTAAAACATAACAAGTATTCAGATACAGATGACTTAATCTTACCATATCTTCCTTTGTGCCTTTTACTTTGTACATTGTCCAAGACTTCCCATCATTACTGTATGCAATTTTATAAGATTTTACGTATTCTGGACTCCCAAGCCTCTTGGCACCTTGAGTTATAACTCCAGTGACTCGCATCTTCTTCTGCAGGTTTATCTGAAATAACAGTACATTTTTATAACTAAGCATCTGGGGGGCACAATTCTGATCCTTGATTCCTTTGATTCTTTTTTTCTTTCCTTTCTTAAATGACAGAAAAAAAGCATAGTTGTAGCATTTAAATTACTGTTTTTACACTTGCATTAACTCCTTTTATCTTTTATTAATTTGATGTACAAATGCGCACAATTAATGGAAAAAACTGAACCAAAAGCCTGGACTATGCTTATTTTATGTGTATGTGTACACATATATATATACATATATTATGGTTATACTGGTGTATTACTGGGATATTGCATATTTCTGGCATATAGGGTTACTGCTATATGTATTTCCTCCCTGAAAGGTAAATGCAACAGCGTGATAATTTACCAAAGGCTGCATCTTCTGTTCTATTAGCAGCCAATTTGCAATACCATACAAAAGATCCTAAGTTAAATTTAGGCAAAATTTCTTTGTGACGGTGAAGATACAAGGAAGCAAAGAAGTATACTTTTTCTTGATTCTCACTGAAAATTCATATATCTACAGATCAAAGTTGTAATGCTAATCCTAAAACAGTCAACAGCAAAATATCAATCAGTGGATGTGAACATGCCTTGTGTACTTGCCTGAGCTGATGGCAGTACTTTGAAGTACAAAATGAAGATTTTCAGAATCAACAAATGAAGAAGTCAACAGTATTCCAACAGCCTTAATTTTGACTTCTTTATCTATCTATGGACATGGAAAACCAACTATATTCCCCAAAAGTTCAGAATGTGGTATTCAAACCAAAAAATGCTGACACCGTCAGCCTCGTCCCTGTGATGGAGCCAATCTGGCAGCTGCACTACCACCCCAGTGCCAGCTGAAATCTGCAACTTTTGCACAACATGAAGCTTAACAAAGACCTGTCACATCATGAGAGCTGAGTGAAGGTGTGTGACAAGAGGAGGTAAATGGAAATACTGGAGAGCAAACAACTGGGACCAGGTAAATAACGCATTAAACGACATTAGCACTTGCCTCCTCCAAATGAGTCTTATCTCTGCTCCCCAATTAGTGGACCTGGCCCAGTGCAATCCCCACTGTTTGGAATAGCAGTCCCAGCACAGATAGATGGGGACTTGGAGAAAGATCAGGTATCTGCTGTCCAAACACCTTAATCTCTTTGTTCCTTGCAGTGTGGTCTGAAGACTTTCTCCCGCTTGGTTATATAATCTAACCTCTATTAAGGATGTAAGATGACCAGACTTCAGTATTTCAATATCTCACTGTGCATGCAGTGGGAAACAGGAGGGAGTCTGGCTATTTCTCTGCTGCTTTTCTGAAACAGTTGGCTTTCGGTGTAGTTTTACCATAGTTCTCCAAACACTCATAAACCTTCTGAATAACAATGCATATTTTAGAGGTTTAGACCTATTGAGATAGGAGAAGCTTCCTATTAAAGACCAGATTTTTTTACAGGATCTTTCCCACACAGACCAGGGAAAGCTGAGAAACATTTTCAATTGCAGTGGGGAGAATGGACTCATGCTAGGATTTTAGACAGGTATAAATTAGAAGAGATCCATGTCTTTTTACAGTCTTGGAAACCTTTTTTTCCCCAGTTCCTGGTCTCCAAGAGGGGAAAACAAACCCAAACAAATATGTTATATTTGTAAAAGGACAGCTACAGAGACTATCAGTCCCATAACCACATTAAAAATGTAGTTAACGTGGAGTAGTAACCAGTTAAAGATTTATGGAAGTCTCTTATGCATATTTCACTCTCTAGATGGAATTTCAGAATATTAATGAATAGGCAAGTAGACCAATTTTTCATGCATTTACAAAATTGCTAATAATGAAGTGAATACCATCTCCAAAAACAAACTAGAAAGCACATTCAAACAGAAACCAGCCACTGATTATTTGCTGATTGGTAGTAACTTCACATTTCACTGCATGGCAAAAGGAAGGTATAATGCTACACCAAATAAATTTTCTTTGATCCTGTGATGCATATAACTAATATTCTTTCAGCTTAACTACAAACTTTTCTTTTTCCAG
>VZRE01001732.1:0-26494 GCA_013396775.1 Cephalopterus ornatus
GGATCGGGGTCTGAGTCTGAATCGGTGTGTGAGTCACAGTCCGAGTCAGGGCAGCTGTCCGCACGCCGGCAGTGCGCGGTGCCGTTCCAACAGGAAGTTGTGACCGGATGTTTGGGTTCTGTGTGCGGACCCGGAGGTCTACGGGTGCCACGCAGGGTCACGTCCCTCTTCCGGGGTGGCGGTGTCAGTGTGGGAGCGGAAGGGGGTGTGGCCAGCGTGCGTCGGTGGCGTGGTGGCGTCGCCATGGGAACCTCCGCTTCTGCACCGCTCCAGCGGGGTAGGGGTCTCCCCCCCCCGGCGCCGTGCTGGGCTCTGTGCCCGACGCCACCCCTTGCACGACCAACCTCCCCTCCCCCGTGCCCCGCGCTCCCATGGCCCTCTGTGGATCCACTACCTTGAGCCGAGGGGGAAGGGCAGCCCGTATCGATATTTTGAGGGGGCTGATTGCGCAGTTTTGACTTTTTTTCTTGAACAATTTAGTGTCCCCAAATCAGCCTCCATGCTATCAGTGCTTTTGACGCGGTTTTTTCGCCCCGCTCGCTTTTGTTCCACAGCTTTTATCCAATTAAGTCCCATTCTTTAGTAGTTACATCGCTTGGGAGGACTTTGACATTATCTGCGAGCCAGATTGCTGAATATTTTGAAGACGCTTTATCATAGTTGTCCGGTTTATTTCTAAGTATAAATTTGAGATGGTGATATATGTCCTTCTCCGTACGGGAAAGGTGAATTCCCATTGTTAATATTAAAATTTGCAAGTTCTTGGGGATTGGGTCTTCGGGGGTGGTTAGTAGGGGGTTCAATTGGCTGCTCATCTCTAGTGCCTTCACGCTGGGTGTGTGGATGGACTCGCCTCTTTCAGCGTCGATCCTCCATCCAGCCAAAGGAGCTGCCGGCCCACTGGACCCACACGGGGGTGTGCTCCAACTGCTGCAGATGTGGTCTCTCAATATGAGAAGCGTCAGTCGTGCCGTGCGTTGGGCGCCATTATGATGCAGCCCGTGGGAGAGAAAGGCAGGTCCACTCCGGGGCAGAGCAGTGCTATGCCTCAGCTAGCTGAAGGGCTGCGGCATGCATTCCAGGCCTGAGGAGCTGTGACGCAGGGAGGTAGAAACCACACAAGCACACAGCACCAGGGACCAGGTGGGAGTGAACTTTATTAACATGGAGGCAGCCCCTTTTATAGGGACTGCTATGGAAGGGTCCAGAACAGAGGAGGAGTCTTCCAAATATGGGATTAAGAGAAGGGGACATAACCATATTGGGAGAATAGGAGAGGAGTGAGGGGAGGAGATCAGTAACCAGGGGCAATAGGGAGGGTTTCACATGTAACCAGGGAGTAATAGGATAATATAGGGTAATATAATAACTGAGGATAACATTCAACAAATCCTTTAAAGAGAACTCTAAAGGTTATTTTTAAATTGGTTGTACAATTCGATCTCTTTGCCTTCATAGTGGTCCTCCACAGTCCCCTATTCCTGGATAAGGAAGATCTCATGGGGAGACCTTTGCAACTTTGTAGGAATCTCTGTTAAGTGAGTTCAATTCATCTGCCTGCGAGATTGGATTTCCACTCATTCAAAACCCTGTGTGGGGCCAAGGTCAGTTCTCAACAGTGTTGGCTCAGCTTTCCCTAGGAAAAGAAGAGAACAAAGACCGTGGCTATGTCTGCATACTTGTTAATGGAACAGCCATTTATTACTTAGTGTAGGGACATTGCATCTGCCACTCAATTTTGATCACTTACAGAACTGGATAGCCAGAATTGTCCCCAGCAGTCCTGTCATGTATCAACTGTTCCAGGCAGTGTTTGGGCACAGTATGGGAGTTAGAACAGCCCACTAGCTATTCCTAGTAGAGAGTGTGGTAGCAGTATTTTGGAGGGCAGGAAAATTTAACAGTATGGATGTGGGGCATTTCATGTCAGTTAACATCAGTGCGAAGAGTGTTCTTGGCCTTGTCTGACTTTTAACCCTGTTACATACTGTCTCTAAATTCACTACCCTTTTTTTTCTCAGAAGTAGTGAAAGTGTTCAACAAAATGCCATCAACCGAATAAAGCCTGATTCAGGATTTTGCAAATTAGCATTGCCTAGCAACTTTTGCTTCAGCCATCTTTTCACAGCTCTCCCAAGTGGGAGAGAAAATAAGACTGACTTTTTCCACACTTGTGAAATTATTATTCTGTGAGAGGTGATCAGAAGAGAGCTGATCAAACCAACACTTGTGGTTTCAGAATGTAACTGCAGTGACACTTACTTTAGAATGGGCTTCTCATCCATTCCCTCTTACAAAATTTAGAGTATCTAAGACCTGTAATGAAATGTATTTTACATCAGATACACCATCTAAACAATATCTGGGAGACTTAGAAAATGTCTTTCTCTTCCAGAAAATTGTATCCCAGCAGCTAGGCAAAGCTTCTGGGAGATGGATGCAGTGGATTTTAATTCCCTCCATCTTAAACAAGAACTGAATCCAGTTCATTCTGCAAGCCCTTAAAGATAGAAGGGTCGTAACACAAACACATCCTTTAGTGATCTATTAGAAAAACATGGATTTTTAGGAGTCTCTGACTTTCATGAAGAAATCTCTCATTTCTGGATTCCAGTGAAAGGGAGGCAGGAGAGATGAATTTTGTATGCCTATAGTGCGGAATTCCAGAAATTTAACAACTGTTGTGACAAACATGGGCATATTGCAACTTTAGATGCTAACGGTTACGGAGATGTTTAAGAAGAAGGGAATGGGGAAACAGGAGAACATTTGTGAAATAAGCTTGAAGTTAAATAACCTAAAATCCACTTTCACCCGGTTATTAAATGTCTGTGAGCCTTGTATTTATGATAGTAGATTCATGTCAGAACACAGGCACAGACACTGAAAAAATGATCATCCATATTTTTAAAATGCTACTACAGAAATACAATATACTCTGTACAATATCACTCGGTTCCAACTAGCATGCTTGACAATAATTCTCAGGCATGCATTGCAAATCAGCACAGAGTGGGAATCATTCCCAATAGGAAGTTTGAATGTTGTTAGCTTGTTTTTGATGGCAAGAGAGCTTAATAGTAAGGATGTGCCAGTTGGCTTCAGTGTAAAAGAAAGCCCTAGGCTCTGTTTAGCTTGCTAGTGTGGGTGTAGTCCTATTGGTTCTAACATCTCTAACCTGAATCTTCTTGTATTTTGCAGAGAAGGTGGAGGCTATTTTGGGATGCTGCCCCTTGTGATTTCTTGCAAATGCCTATTCATATAAATTATTGTAACTCAAACAGTTCCTTTTCCTATAAAATCAGAACTAACACTTGCGAGTGAAGTTTTGCAGAATCAGTATGTGGTAGGACAGGCGCGAAATAGAGACTTAGGGTCTGATTCCTGTGCAGCATTGCATTACACTTCCAGGGAAACTGAAATCCTAAACAACACACCAATCTTCCTCACCTTTGAGTTGATTGTCCGTGCATCAGTTGATTCAGTAGCTTTTCCCCAAATCAATAGTCATATGAACTTCACTTTGTTTATATCCTCTTATATAAGCATGTTGTCAAAAACTAGTCCCTTAAAAATGCTTTATAAGAACAAGTACACTATTTTTCACTGTGAAGTAGTTGTATGATCGGTATGGTTTCTTCTTTTCGTCCTTCCATACTCAATGATGAAATTTAATGAAATCTCGCATTGTTGTCTATTCACCTATCAAGGAGTCTCTTCTTTGGAGAAAAAGGAACATTATACTATCTGCACGTGTCTTTAACATTAAAACCTAAGAAACAAAGTGTTATTAATTATTTAGAAATTGCTGGCTGTGATCATTTTGCTAAATGACAATTATGGTTATTTTTTATGTCAAGAAGCTCCAGTGAGAAAATAAGATCAAATTCCCTATGTAGTTTGAGCTGCACAAATATAAAGGAAAAGATAGACTCTGAATCTCATTTTGGAAAGAAACAAGCAATAATGGCCAGTTTTAAGAACCAAAGGCCTAAGAAATAAAATCAATTGGATAGTTCTCTCTCTTCTGCCAACAATAACTAACAACATCAACCACAAGTCTTCATATATCCCACACTTTCCACACATTCCACTACCTCCTCCCCTTACATAGCTGTATGACCCATTTTACACCTCTCTGCTTTTTATATTATTTTGTTATTTCCAGTAAATTTTCTACAGCTAGTTCTCACAGAGTCCTAAGGATGTGTCCTACTTGTGACTAGCCACCAAGTGGATGTAATTCCATTCACCACCACTCTCTCTGGACTCAGCCATCCAGCCAGTTTTCTATCCAGTGAGCAGTGCACTTGTCCAAACCATGAGCAGATAGCTGCTGAAGCATAGGCCCCTCACCCTCCCTAAGAGGTGATGTGTGAATAACTTACAAGCCTCTGCTTGGCAGCCCTGTATCTTTTGTGGTCTGGGAGGCCCTGAACTGATGTTTTCAACTCTCTTCTCTCACTTTGTTCTCTTTCTTCTCCTGCACATTTGTTTATTTTTTTTATACTTTTTTACTCATGTTTACAGTGAATTGCATAAGATTGTCTCAATTCTTTGTCTCCCTTACATGTAATTCCTAATGTCCCATTAATAACAACAGTTTGCAGTTTTTGTTATTGATATCTGATGATGTGATATCTTCTCTGATGTCTACTCTGCTTGCAAGTTAGGTTTCTCACTTCATAAGCAGAAAAGGGCATCAGCTTGGTGTTCATTTGTGACATCTGTTATTTCTGTGTTGCTGATATCCTCTTGCATAACCATCATCCAGCTTCACTGCCAGGATCCACTGTAGTGTTCTGTAGCTGGACTTTTTATGATTTTCAATTGATGAGGTATTTCTTCTTGTTTGCTGTGGGACTTGATGAATTCTTCTCCTCCCAGGCTTTCTTGCCTCAGCAAAGTTGTTCCATGTGTCTCTTCCATCTGTACCAGCTCTTCGCCTTTCTTTCCCACTCTTCAGTGTAATGCATGGCATAACTGTCTAATTTGTTTGCTCACATAATTTCTGTAGCATATTGGGTTTTGTTACAAGCTTGTGACTGTGCAAAAATTTCCGCTGTTTTCCTTACTCTGTGTGCTGGTTTTGCATGAGATAGAGTTAATTTTTTTTCCTGGTAGCTGCTTTAATGCTCTTTTATGGGATTTAGTATCAGAATAATGTTGATAATACACTGATTTTTCTCTTGTTGCTAAGTAGTGCTTGCCTTGAGTCCATGACTTTTCAGTTTCTCATGCTATGCCAACAAGCAGGTGCACAAGAAGCTGGGCAAGAACACAACCAGGACAGCTGACCTGAACTGGCCAGAAGGACATTCCATGCCATATGACATCATGCTCAGCAAATAAAGACGGGGGACAAAGAAAGAAATGGGGGGATATTTGCAGTAATGGTATTTGTCTTCCCAAGTAACCATCAGGTGTGATGGAGATCTTCTTTCCTGGAGATGACCGAACACCTGTGTGCCCATGGGAAATGGTGAATGAATTCCATTTTCTGCCTTGCTTATGCATGCAGCTTTTGCTTTACCTCTTAAACTGTCTTTATCTCACTTTTACTCGTCTGATTCTTTTCCCCATCCCAATGGGGAGGGGAGGGTGGGGGGAAGCGAGTGAGGTGAAACTGAGCAGTTGCTATCTGGGTGTAAACTACAACACCCTGGTTACCTGGTGAAATTGAATCCAGCAGGGAGAGAGGTGATTCCCTACCGGAAAAGAGGCCTGTGCTCAGCTCAGGTAGGTTCTAAAGTGTAAAGTGAAAGGAAAAACAAACAAACAAACCAACCAACAAACAAACAAACAAAAACAAAAACCCCACCAAAATACCAAAAAAAACCCCCAACAAACAAAAAAAAAGAAGTTCTTAAAAACATAGTAAATAGAGAAAATTCTATATGAGAAAGGATCAACTGATTTCTAAGATAATCAAGAATTTAAAACAACAACAAAAAAATTCCAACAAATAAAAGAATAGAAAGTCAAACTTTAAACCAAGTCTGGAAAGCAGTGCCATGGAAAGGGACCTGGGAGTCCTGGTTGACATCAAGTTGAATATGAGTCAGCAGTGCCCTGGCAGCCGGGGGAGCCAACCATATCCTGGGGGGCATCAGGCAAAGTATGACCAGCCAGTCAAGGCAGGGGATTTTCCCCCTCTGCTCTGGACTGGGGCTGCCTCATCTTGAATGTTGTGTGCAGTTTTGGGCACCGCAATATAAGAAAGATATCAAGCTTAATTAGAGAGTGTCCAAAGGAGGGCAACAAAAGTAGTGAAGGGCCTTGAGGGGAAGCCTAAGAGGAGTGGCTAAGGTCACTTGGTCTGTTCAGCCCAGAGAAGAGGAGACTGAGGGGAGACCTCATTGCAGTTACAACTCCCTCAAAAGAGGAAGGACAGGCATTGACTCTCTGGTGACCAGTGACAGGACCTGAGGGAATGACCTGAAGTTGTGTCAGGGGAGGTTTAGGCTGGATGTTAGAAAAAGGTCCTTCACCCAGAGGGTGGTTGGACACTGGAACAGGCTCCTCAGGGAGGGGGTCACAGCACCAAGCCTGACAGAGTTCAAGAAGTGTTCGAATGATACTCTCAGGCACATGGTGTGACTCTTGGGGATGATCCTGTTCTGGGCTAAGATTTGGACTCAATGATCATTGTAGACCCCTTCCAATTCAGAATATTCTGTGATTCTGTGAGTTTGTGAACTGTTCTTTGGACATTCCCAGCCCATTAGATGGCTTTGGTGTATTCATCTGTGAAGAATATGCAGCCAGATGGACTCAAAATTCTGGACGACACAGTGTCCTGCCCAAATGCCTTATGGAACTACTCACCCTGCAAAATCACCAGCATCCAGTTCCTCCATTCATACTCTCAGAATGAAAGTTGCCAGAGGAAATTCTTGGAGGAGGC
Organism: Cephalopterus ornatus; assembly: GCA_013396775.1. NCBI lineage: Eukaryota > Metazoa > Chordata > Aves > Passeriformes > Cotingidae > Cephalopterus > Cephalopterus ornatus. The sequence goes on from VZRE01001732.1 coordinate 6,908, forward strand.
TTGCTTCCTTACAAATTTGCTACATTTTTCAGTCAGTACTAACATTTTTCTGGCTAAAAATAAATCAACTTCTCCAAATTAATTGATTTCCATATCTAAAATCACAGCTTCTATTTTCTTCAACTTATTCATCACAACCTCCTTCTGCCCCTATTTGCCTCTCTTCAGAGGACCTTGCCAGTATCTATTGAGAGAAATGAGATAAAGTGTGTGCCTGTTCTCTTCCTTTTTTTTTTTTTTTCTTTTCATGGTCTCATGTTTGTCCAATGCTGAAGGTGAGGAAGCTTCTATTCTCCTCCACAAAGTGGTCTGAAGAGTATCATACCATCTCCTTACCTCACATTGTGGCACTTATGAGGTCTTTGACCTCTGTTTCTTGTCTCATATTACAAAATGTTCTATATTTTTTCAATCTTATAAAAAGCAAAATAAATGTTCAAACATACATTTGCGTTTGCTCCAGTCTTCTTATCCATGCCCCTTGGGTTTTTTAGTGCAAAGCTTTAAATTTCTCATTTCCATCAAAAGCCCATTCATGCATGGCTGCTGTGTGGTGACATGTATAAAAGTCCTATTACTTTTTTTATTTTCAGTGGCAAATACCAGAAGCAATTTCCAATCTTATTCCCTGCTCTGGCTGCCATCAGCAGTCATCCATCTTCAGCATTGCCATGCTTCTTTTCTTGAAAGAGTGTCCTCTTTTTCTATGGTGATTCTGTCCTCTTCTAAGTCTCAGTTGCCTTGTCCTGTAAAGAATGCCTCTTCATCCCTTGTTCTCTCTGTGTATGTCCCATGTATCTGCCTGTGGTCCTTTCTTCTTTATCATCTAAACATGGTTAATCTTATCCATACTAATTCAACCACAATACACCAATCTGCCCCTTCACAGCAGAACAAGTTCTTTCTGTCTAAAGCAGGATTCTTATGTGTTTCTCCAATATTACCTTGTGATTACCTAGTCACATCATCCAGCACAACAAACCTAAACAAATACATTAAGGAAAATTGAAAGTGCTTTTGTTTTTCCTTCCTAAACGTCTACGCAGGGGGAAGGGCCTATGTGTGTCATTCAGCATAACTGACTCAGATAACCTCCCTAGGTCCTCAGATATAAGCTACATTTAAATAGGGTGTCTTCCTTTTTTTACACTACATTTAATGTACAGCTTTTCCATTGATCTCTACTACCTGTAATATAATCCTTTTGAATGGTATTTGGCTAATTTCAATCACCTATACGCAGTAGAGACATCTCTGTTATTTTTTTGGATTTCTTCTTATTCAGTGTAGAAAAATAGTTATTATATAGTGGAATTTTTGCTAAAATAGATATCCAATCACAATTTTTTTTTTTACATTTTTTCCCCAAAAGTTTCTGCATCTTGAAGGACTAGCTCATATGTAAATATTCATGCTGGAGAAGTCTAAAATTAGCTGGAATCGATCTTATCTCCCTTTCCGTTTCTGTCTTTAGCATTGTAATTTCTTTCCTTTAGATCCTACCATAGGCAAATTATCCCACTTGAAAATAGGGACCCAGGTTCATTTTCCCAGGCTGTAACCATGACTATATCACGCATATTTATACATCCCTTCACTAACTTTATCTTTCATCTGAATTCAGGTTTATGCTACTTGCTAACAGTTTTTCATCTTTCATGTACTGTTCAGACTGACAGTCAGATACAGCCATGGTTCTAACTTCATATTGTTTACTTAAAGACATTTCTGAACAAACACATGTATAGTTCCTCCCAGGCCATCGTGCATATATAAGGAAATATTCCCATATAGATCTGTCATGCTGTAGAAATTAGATTTTTACAAAACCCCACCAAATATCTTCTTTTCTGTGACGTTTACAAGAATCTTGTCAAGTGCTGGGCTTCTGACTTTCTGAGGCCCGTGATCTGGATGTACAACCACAATTCTATTTCTGTTTCTCCTTAGTCTCACTGCCATAAAAATAATATTTTTGAGCAAGAACTGCTTACAACCTGTGTTTGCACATTACCTAGCATAAAGACATGTTAGACTATGAATAAATCTTCTAAATGCTAGGAAAATTTAACCAAATGATAATAATAACAATATGAGATATTTCTGTAACTAAACATTTGGTACTTAAATTACCTCTGCATCTCAAATGAACAGAACACACCCTTTCTTTGGTACTTTGAAAATTCACTATGAATATAATTTTTATGATACTTCAGTGGAAGAAAAGACTATTATTGCTTAGTAAGTATGGCCATGTATGATACTCAATTCTTGTATGATGAGGAGGACAACCATGCATTTTAGATTGAATTTTGCACCTGTCTCTATTGGGAATGGCAAGCTATTTACAGTAATTCAGGAGCATTTCTACCAGATAACTCAGGAATGGCAGGACTGGATTATGTGTTATATTGTAGGTCTCAGAGACACAAGAAAATTCACCCCCAAAAATTATTTTTTTCAGTCAGTTCTAGTGTTCTCAGTTTGCATAGTTTGACTTCCACATTTGGCTTTTTTATGTAAGCTTTTAATTTTTTTAAAGGTATATAGCAGTATGGCTTTGTTTCATCTTTACATAGGCTCTGTACTGAGTTATTTAAGTATAGTTAAAGCTGAATTTTAAGAAAAAAACTCAGATTAGTGTTACTGTGTAATTTCAGGTTAACTAAGGAAAATATTGTATTGCTGTTGATATTTTTAGGACATTTATTATTTTTAAGGGTCTATTTTTGGTTTTTATTTAATCTTTATAATGAATAATTTTATGTTTGATAGACATTACTAAATAAAAAGTAATGCATCTAGTGGTGTTGCTTATACCGTCAGTGGCCAGGAGGTCATTTATCTTAACCTAGTATTTGCCTTTTTAGTTTATTTATGTAATCTCCAGACATATACAGAAACTAAAAAAACTTTCCCATCAAGTTTGTACAACCTAGGATGTCAAAAACTGTCACTTTTTTTCATTAAGTTCAGATCCACCTCATAAAGTTGAGACATGAATTTTCAGTGACTACGAGCAGTAGAAAGAACATCACAAATTGGCCTAGAGAGCCAGTGCATATTTTTAATGTGTATTTATTTCCATAAATGTACATGTTAAGCAGCTGATTTCACTGAAATTATGGCATATTACATTTAGGATCTCTATTTGCATATTTTCTGCAAACTGAAGCATTAGTTTTTGAAGTGCCATTTTAGGCAATTTTTGCATGGTGACAGATACAGATTTTCATTAGGATCACAGCAAGCTGTTGGCTAAGAGTTCAACTATAGAGAACAAGCCCCACTAGAACTACCTAAAAATATGTTAAATTAATATCAGCACTGTGGAAGGATTAATTCCACAAGAAGAAAAAGAAATAATAAGATATTCAAGGTTATGACCCCCTGTTCTTGGAGAAATCAAACAGACAGACAAAGAAAAGCCACTGACCTTCCAAAACCCCCTCCAAAGTTGACAACTATTTAGCTTACATTGGGAAAAAGGTCAGAAAACTTTTTGTCTTGGTTTAATTGGATTGCATGTTTACAGAAAAAAATCTTAGTAGGATGAAAAAAATAGAAAACAATCATCTGAAATACTAGTGAGATTATGCTACACTCTACTTTCTAAACTTGTAAATCCCTGCTTTTCGCTCAATGATATGACTTTTTATTCTTTGCCACATTCATACATTCTCATTAGTTTCATGATCCAGGTTCATAGCTCTGTCTCGAGGGAGACCTCCACTCATGTTTTCTCTGCCCTCTGTTTTCAAATGGGGAAATGAGCATAATTGATAGCTGTGCTTAGTTCCCTTTGAAGCTCTTAAGTATTGAACTGAGTGGGAAAAAAGAACACACACAAAAAAAAATGGTTTGTACGTTTATGGGGGAAAGGAGACTGCAGAAGGACAAAGGAAGGAGGAAAGCTGGAAGATGAAGGAAAAAGTGGAAGAAAATCATGAGGGAACTGCAGCTGAAGATAAAATGAAATATAGTATTGGATTGCAAGAACAGAGGGACAGAAGAATGATGAGTTCCAAAAGTCACTTCCTCCAGAGACCTTGTGTCACAGATGATGCTGCTGCTGCTGAAGAATAGGATTTAGACATCCATCAAAAGCCTGCTGTTGTCCTGATGGGAAAAGAAATAGTTCAACATATTGCTCACCTAAACCAGTTACCCTGTAAAGACTTAGAAGGTTCGGAAAAATCGGACCCGTGAAAGATTATCTCCATTCTCTTGGGCTCACTCAGTTCTCTCCCTCTCCCTTTTCCTCTTTCTCTTAATACCTACAAATATATATATGAAGAAAACATATAAATGAAGAAAATATATATAAAGAACATATAGCATGCATGTATGTATATAATAATAGGTATAGGTAGGTTTAAGAATGTGTGTATATATGTGTATACTTATGCACATATATATCTTTGTATAAATGTATGTGTATTCTCCTTAAATCCGACAGAAGGCAAGCAAAATCTTATTTAGGAGCTGGCTGAATTCCAAAGGGACATTGCATGCAGTAATTTTGTGTGTGTGCACACATAAACACATTGCACATTCACAGTTCTAATGTTCAAGTGTTAAGTATAGAGCACTGTTATAATTTGTTGAAGCTATCTACCAAAATTGAAAGCATTTCCAGAAGGTAAAAAAGAAACAAATAACCTTGAAAGGTTTGGAGTTGAGGTTGGATCCATAACCAGTGTAAGCAACCAGTTTAGCTATTCAACAACACTTTTTAAATAACTTGGGATGTGAAATCAGTTTTCTTTGCTTCTTTCTTTCTAGTGGGAAACAAGGGTTAGACAGGCTTTGGACAGAATTGCTTGAAAATCCAACAGATCTGAGGTTCTTTTATCTTCATTTCAGAAAATCTCTAGCCTGGACACAACTGAGAAATATAAGGTTCTTCCTGTTTGGAAAATATATTAACTGGAAAGTATATTAATCTGCTGGGCATGGCATGAAAAAACAGAAGTCAAAGCCCACTTCTCACTTCAACATTACTGGTCTTTGACTCTGTTGAAACAAATTAAGGTCATTAGATTTATGGCCAAGATTTTATGTCTGCCTTGACTGACACTTGGAAGATCCATTTCTAAACCAGACACAGCTCATAAAAAAATTCTTTCTTATAGTCTTTAGTTGTGCAGTTGAAGTAACGAATTTTCTTAACTTAGTTTCTGGATTTGTATAGCTGCTAAAACAGTAGATATTAACTTCATTCTTCTTCTCTTCTGTTTTAAAATGCCATAAAAATTTTATGAGTTATTAGTGAGGATCTAGACTTTTGACCTTTGATACTTGGCTGAGGACAAATTTATCAAAGCAGAGCTGTGATAGAGCCAGTTGGAGTCTGTTGGGGTGTAAGAATCTATATTCTGTATTCTTAAGTAAAAGTAATAAAAAGTACTGCTGTTTGTGCCTCTGTTCATAAAAATATGTTAAAAAATTGTTTGTGCTGGCATGACAAAAATTGATTACTGGTGGAGCTGCTGCCATTGCTCCAGTCTAGTTTAAAGAAGGATATGTGACATAACACAAAGAGGCGCAGAGTGGAAACTGCTTCACTCTTTATAATATTCTTTCATTTTGCCCACAAAAACTGTGAGAGGTACTTAGCCTAGACCCATAATTTTCCACAGACCCATAAACTATGTTCTGTTTTATCACAAGACAGCTGACAAGAACCTCATGAAGTTTAACAAGGGGAAGTGAAAAGTCCTGCCACTGGGGAGGAAAAACCCCATGCAGAAACTATATGCTGGGGGTTGACTGGTTGCACAAAGACTTTGAAGAACAAGACCTGGGTTCCAGGTGGCCAGCAAGTTCAACATGAGCTGTAACAATGTCATTGCAGTCAAGCAGGCCAACAGCATCCTAGGATGCATGAGAAGGAGCAGGTCAAGAGATGTGATCCTTTTTCCCCTAACTTGGTGCTGGTGAAGAAGAGCTAGAGTGTTGGGTCCATCTCTGGGCTCCACAGCACAAGAGACACAGGCATATTGGAGTGAGTGCAGCAAAGCACGACAAGGATGGTAATTACATAAGGAAAGACTGAGAGATCTGTGATTATTTGGCCTGGAGGCAAGGAGGCTCAGGGGGATCTTAGCGATGCTTATAAATACCCTAGTGGGTTACCTGTTCTGTCTGATGCTGCTTTGAGAGAAGAATTTGAAGTAGGCAATTTCCAAAAGTCCTTTCCCATAAGAACTATTCTGTGATCCTGTAATACTATGAAATAGATGATCATCTGTCCAGGAAATCATGATGGAAGCCCTCCCTCCATGCTTCTTGTGGTATGACTGTGACATTTGACAATCTAGAAAATACTATAGAATCACAGAATATTCTGAGTTGAAGGGGACCCACAAGTATATCGAGTTCAGATCTTGACTGGATGGCCAGTACAGGGGTTGAATCCACAACCTGGGCGTAATTAGCACCACGCTCCAACTAACTGGGCTAATCTCAGGGTTCACCCTTCCATCACTTCTCTTCCCCTCCCAGTTGCAGTGACTAGTGTGTTTACCAGGGGTTTCCAGAGGCTAATGAAAAGATTGGAATCACAGCAAGAGGGTCACAGCCTTTGATTTATGCCTCAGTAGTATTAGAGGCCAGCTGACTGGAGGGGGAAACTGGCCATGGTCAGAATAAAATCAGTCCCACAAAGTTAGGGGTAACACTCCTGCCAGGGAGTGAGCCACATCAGTCCCAAGTCAGTGCAAGCCTCGTAATTGTCTGTATTGGTAGGTGAATAGATGTATAGACACAGTGGTATAGAAGTACAGATATGTTCCTCTACAGATATGCAAAAGTGAATAATATTCTGTACATTAATTTATATGTCTAGAATTTTAAACCATTTTTCATCTTTGAATAAGGCAAAGTAATTTTAACAGACTATCACAACAGTTTGAGATAAGGTGCCTTCTGACACTCCACTAGTATAGTTTTGTGAGGAAACTATCCAAGGGTTTGGAACTGGGATACCTAGAAGTGACTTTTCTCTTGTCCTTATTAGGTAGCTGGAAGGAGATTACAGTATATACTGTAAATTTAAAGTCACCCTAGCAGGAGGTGGCAGGTTAGGAATCCTGTCAGTCACTGATTTACTGCTTAACAGTAGGGAAAGGCTTTAGAACTAAACCTGCAGGAGCATTATAAGCACTTTTTTACTGTCAAGATGTCAGAACACAACACAAGGTAGCCACTAAGCTTAAAAGTGATTCATGAAAAAAAGACCACCTGGAGATTATCTTATTTTTATCATTTTAAGAGGACATAAAAAGATCATTTTTGTAATATCTTTTTCCTGGTCAGTATACAAATCCACAGAGGGGCAATTTACTCATGAAAAGGCCATTGATGTTATGAAATTGTTCTAATTTCTAATTAGAACATAGTTGCATATCATTTGTTGCTGTTACTTAGAATGATCTGTGGTACATTTTGCTAAGTTACTATCTCTCCACTCTCACCAAATTTTTGATTTCCATATTCAAAAAGCTGAATTTTCTCCAAGCTACAAGAATTATTCAGAATCTGCTAAATATTTTAATGTCAAGAGATGGAGACTTGTAAAGGAGAGTGTTGTTAAAGACTATGACATTTTGTACTAATTTTCCATCAGTGATTATGGTTCCAGAAAACTGTAATTTAAAACATTTTAAAATCCTAATACTAATCATATGAAATAATAGCACTTCCCATATAGAAGCACCAATAAAAATAACCTTTGTGAAGACTAAAAAGCTGGTATTAGATGTTGCAAATTGACAATTTCAGTGTGACTGTATTAATAGAAAAAAAATTACTCAAGATCCCAAAAAGCTATGTTTAATGTCAAGGTCAAGACTCAAACATAAAACCAACATAAAACAAAGTAGGGTATTATTTTTAGCCAAAATAGCACCCTGTCCAGAGTTGCATTTAAAGCCAGCATTCAGACAATCTGAACTGCTTACCTGTTTTCCTTCTTATGGTTTGGGGTTATTTTATGCATTATTAACAGAAAAGTGAAGCTTAGTTTTGCAGCTACGTTGTGTAGGAATTCTTTCAGATGTAAGTGGTTCAGATTAACTGAGAAAATATTCTGCAAATCTGTGCCATGGACAATCCACCAGAAACAATTTTCAGAATTTAAAATACTTAAGCTCAACACATTAAAAAGCCATTTAAATTTGTGATTTTTATTAAAAAAATGTCCATGGTATAAGACAAGGCCTGGCTCAAGCTTCCCAGCAACACATACCAAACGGAGCTTTCCAATGCCAGGAAGAATGAGGAAGGTGATAGAGGCTGCTCAGAGTCACAGGATCACAGAATATTCTGAGTTGGAAGGGGCCCACAATGATCATTGAGTCCAAATCTTAGCCCTGAACAGGACCATCCCCAAGAGTCACACCATGTGCCTGAGAGTATCATCCAAAGGCTTTTTGAGCTCTGTCAGGCTTGGTGCTGTGACCACTTCCCTGGGGAGCCTGTTCCAGTGCCCAACCACCCTCTGGGTGAAGAACTTTTTCCCAATATCCAGCCTAAACCTCCCTTGACACAACTTCAGGCCATTCCCTCAGGTCCTGTTGCTGGTCACCACAGAGAAGAGATCAGTGCTTGCCCCTCTTCCTCTCCTCACAAGGAAGTTGTAGACTGCAATGAGGTCTCCCATCAGTCTCCTTTTCTCCAGGCTGAACACACGAAGTGACCTCAGAGGCTCTGTAACACTCCAGCCCCAGGAACTGCCAGCTCGGTTAGGAGTTTCACTTTAAAATATATATATATATGGCTCTTTAATACCTTGAGATAGCATCAAGAGAATAAGCCATGGACTTGTGCCCAAGAGGTTTCTTTATTAATTTAGGGGACAAAATAAAGCAACTTGTCAAAGGTTCAAAAAGGGCACTACACAAGCTAGACAAAATGTTCCACCACAATACCAACTCAGCACATATTAATCCACAACACTTAAGTCAAGATCCAATCAATCCACAACACTTAAGTCAAAATCCAATCCCTCCAGCTCCAAGCCACCCCAAAGCATCAAGAAAAGAGCAAAGAAAGAGCAGCAGAGGGAGCATAAAGAGAGGGAGAAAGAGGGAGAGATAGCTACCACTGGAACCTTGTGGAAGACCAGATCTCACGTGTCCAGGTGGCAGGGTTGTAACATGAGGCAAACACACGCCTTCAGTTTTATTTGCTCCGGTCCCTATGGCCAGCCCCCCGAGGCATGGTTTCTGACCCAACAGCCGTTCCGGGGTTCCAGATCAGGGTGAGAAGCAGCGTTCTCCCTGTCCCTGCCAATCTGAGTCTGCTTAGGGGTTCCAGGAGGTGTGATGTGTTGTAGTTTTTCTGGGCTGTTTGTGACTAACAGCTACTCTGGGGCTTCCCCACGTGGGCACCACCCCACCTCTGTGAGGTTCGACCCATCCCTTTCCCCTACACACACACACACACACACACACACACATATGCTACCCACAAAGTGGTTCTGACTCAATAATCACTGATCTGGTGTCTAACACACTCCTTATACAGCTTCCCTTCAAGGCCCTTCACCATCTTCCTTGCCCTCCTTTGGACACTCTCTAATAGCTCCATACGTTTCTTACATTGCAGTGCCCAAAACTGCACACAATATTAAGGTGAGGCCACACCACTGCCGAGCAGAGAGGGACAATCACCTCCCTCGACTGGCTGGCAATGTTTTGCCTGAATCCCCACAGCACATGGTTGGCCCTCCTGGCTGCCGGGGCACTGCTGACTCATACTCAACTTGCTGTTGACCAGGACCCCCAGGTCCCTTTTCATGACACTTCTTTCCAGCATCTCATTCCCCCATCTGTGACGCAGCTCGGTGGAGAGAAAGGCAGGCCCACTCAGGGATAGAGCATGGGTTGGTATGTGGCTAGCAGGCGAGCTGCGCCACTTGCTCCGGGCCCCAGAAACTGTGATGCAGGGTGACAGAGATCACACTGACACACAGCCTAAGGGGGTCAGTGGGGAGTGAGCTTTATTTAAATGGCGACAGCCCCTTTTATAGGGTCTGCCGCAGAAGGATCCAGAACAGAGGTGGAGTTTACCAAACATGGCATAGGGAGGGGAGGAGATAACCTTTTTAGGAATGAAGGGGAGGAGAAAAGGGGAGGAGATTGGTAACTAGGGGCAACTGGGAGGGTTTTACATGTAATTAGGGGATAACATCTTTTAAAGGGAACATTCAAGATTATTTTTAAACTGATTGTACAACTCCATTTCTTTGTCCTTACAATGGTCCTCCACATATCTGTATGCCCCATCCCAGGTGCAGAATCCAGCACTTCCCGTTGTTCAACTTCACATGGGTAGTGATTGCCCAGTTCCCTAATTTGTTGAGGTCTCCCTGCTGGGTCCCCCTGCCTTAGAGGGAGTCAACAGCTCCTCCAAGTTTTGTGTCATCTGCAAACTTGCTTAGTATCCCTTCCAGTCCTGCATCCAAGTCATTTATGAAGACGTTGAAGAGCAGAGGGCCCATCATGGAGCCCTCCGGAAACCCCACTAGTGACAAGTCTCCAGTCTGATGTTACTTCATTCACTATTATCCTCTGTGCTCGGCCCATGGTCACCTACTGCACAACGTGTCTGTCCTGCTGTGGACTGGGCATTTTAAACAGAAGGACTTTGTGAGAGATAGTATTGAAAGCTTTACTGAAATCCAAAAAGATTACATCAATTGGCTTCCCTTGATCAGCTAGGTGGGTTATCTTGTCATAAATGGAAATCAGGTTGGATAAGCAGGACTTTCCTCTCGTGAAGCTGTGCTGGCTGTGACTGATGACAGTGTTGTCTTTCAGGTATTCTTCAATATTTCCCAGNTATTCTTCAATATTTCCCAGAATAATCTTCTCCATAACTTTACCAGGCACTGAAGTGAGACTGACCGGCCTGTAGTTTCTGGGGTCTTCCTTCTTGCCCTTCTTGAAAAGTGGGACAACGTTCACCAGCTTCCAGTCAGCTGGGACCTCTCCAAATTCCCAAGACTGCTCGAAAATCATTGAGAGAGGTTTTGTGATGACATCAGCCAGCTCTTTGAGGATTCTGGGATGAATCCTATCAGGCCCCACAGATTTGTAGGAATCCAGCTTTAGCAGCAGATCCTGCACAATTTCAGGGTCGATTGGGAGCTGATCATTCTTGCAGTCACAGTCCTCCAGCACAGGGCATTGAGATCCCCATGGTCCATTATCCATGTTGAAGATCCTGTTTGTGAGGTGACCATCCTCATCCTGTAACTCACCAGTGATATTTCTATACTGTCTATTGCCATTAATATATTTGAAAAAACTCTTTTTATTGTTCCTCACATTTCTGATAGCTTCAACTCCATTTGAGCTTTGGCTGCATGGATTTTCTCCCTACTGAGGCAAGCAGAATCTCTGTATTCTTTCTATTTCACTTGATCTTGCTTCCACTTGGCATACACTTTCCTTTTGTGTCTTATTTCCAAGAGAAAATTCCTGCTCAGACAAGTCGGCCTTCTGCCTCACATCCTTGACTTCTGACGCTTGGGAATTAACTGCAAATTTATCACAAAAAGAAGACCTATTTGTATCCTTTATACATTATGAAAACAAACTTGAATAGCTATAATTTTGTGGCATATTTGATTACTTAATGTTCATCTATTGTCTGACTCTACACAAACTTTTCTCTAGCTATCTGATTTTCTTTAGTGACTTCAACAATATGGGCTTTTATAAAAATTTTTTTTATTACAGCATGCAGAGTTGATGTCTAGAACTTTTGATACCTAGTCTTTTCTTACCATTCAGCTACTAATTCTCTATGATCAAATTATCTGCTTATTACTCTTTAGCTCAGTTTTTTTTGTGAGCAAAAGAAACGGAGTTTTGTGAGTGTATCATAGCAGACCATCTTACAGTCCTCAATTTTTATTGATTTTATATATACCACACACAGGATTTTTCATAAGAATTCTTTGTCGAACTAATGTAAATTTCTTGTAGAAGTATATACGCAATTATTCCAGAAACCATGACTTTTTTTTTTCTTAGTGATACCAGTCATTATATATTGTCTGACTAAACCTAATACAAGAAACTCTACATTTGACTCCTACACCATGATGACATTTTTATCTTTCCAGTGAAGATTGAATTTTTGTGACTACCTTTATTTTCAGTCTCATTTCAACCCAAGAAGTGAGAAATTATTTTTTAGAAACTGTAATTAAGAAAGTATAAGGAGATTATGCATAAAGAATTTGTTGCACATCACTTCTCTAAATATATTGTTGCAATGTTTGTAAGCTATTTGTAAAACATTGATAACACATTGCTTATTTTTCTGGGCATAAATATATCCTCTTTTTTGTCATACAATTCTCTTTGTAATATATTTCTGTTGTAAGTGCAATTTACTGGCTTTTAAGATAACTATAAAACATCATAACAAGTATTAAATTAAAATAGAACATTAAAGACATCCGCTGTCATAGTTCTCTGAAAAAAAAGTCAGAAAGTCAACAGCATAACTGAAAACTGATCTGTTCAACCACTTGTATTTATCATTAAGTTAATTATTCAAGTTGATAGGCATATTTGTGAACAGTGCTTTCAAATTTTTAAGAAAGGAAATTATTTTTAAGAAGGAGGAGAAAAACAGAGCAGAAAACGGGGTATAAGCATGTGAAGTAGTAAAAGGAGGAAATAGCTCTCTGTCCAAAGTGGTACTGAAGACTGCACAGGGCTTGTCCAGGCTCAGTGTATCCTCAGGACTTATCTTGTCAGATAGTTGTGTGGAAGCTAAAATAATTCTATTATCTATATATATTTCCCTTTTCTATTCATATTAGAATATGTTTTATTCCATAGGATCAGATAGCATTTCCTTGGAATTCTTTTAGTTTTGGATCAGACACAACACATATAGAAGAAGGGGAATCAACGAATATGAGCCGAACTCTATGTAGAAAGAGGATGAAAAGAGACACACAGAGATTAGGGATTAGAAAAACTCAAATTCAAAACCACCCACCTCATCCTGCCTCTTTCTGTCAGTTCTGTCAAATCAAGGTATCCCGTGGTTGTCCTATCTACTCTGTTTACTGGCAGCTGACCAGCATAGCTTCAACAACTTTATCATGAAGCCTTTTTATGGCACTGAGTTTTCTGTCATCATTTTCTGTTCTTTAACATGCAGAGTGTTCATGGTAAAATATCCAATAAGCATGTGTTTGCATTGAACAGGCATAATACATATTGCATATGGGATTTGTCACGTCTATTTCAATTAGTTGAGAAAGGATTGTGTGATTTTTGTACCACAGTTAACTAACTGGCAATCCAGAAAAACTTTTTTTTTTTTGTCTGAGTCAGGATTTATGCAGGAGAAGCAAGAATAAAGCATCAGCAATGATTCAAGTGTTGTTCCTGTTCCTTGCAGTGTGCTTGGTTCTTCATGTCTGCTGTCGATACTTGCTGAGAATTTTCATGTTAAGGTGAAAAAGCAAAGAGAATAGACACAAGGCAGCTCTAGGGAAGTCAGAAGAAGCTTTGGAACAGGGAAAGGGAGAAGGACTGACAGTGGGAAAAGACTGAAGATTTCATTTGACTTACTGCAACACAAAATTTGTGATTATTATCTATGATATGAGATAATTCCTTCCTCCTCCTTCTCTCAGCTACAGAAAATCAGCCCAGCCTGATCAGACTACTAGGTATATGAGCTTAACAGGGAAATACTTCTTGTTGCAAATAGGTTTATCATTATTCCTCATAAACGCTATGGGACCCATTAATCTTCGGGATCATCTTGTAGATATTTAGACAAAGAAATGAGGAAAAACTAACTGTCTTGCAGAGACACATAAGTATATAGCTGATTGCAGTCACTCACAAGCCTCCAGCTGCCTTTACAAGAGTTATCTATCTGTAGAATAGTGTCCTGGCCAGTCCAGACATATTTCTTTTTGACAGTTAAATAATTCAGGGGGGGTTGCAATTGTAGATGTCAGCCGAATGAAATCACAGGTTAGCAAATGCCAGGAAGTCTTTATTTATCTATGGGGAAGCAGGATGCTGAGGAAAATGGTTCTTCCTAAAATGCACAGCACATCTTTTGCACAGGTAAGCTTGAAGCCATTCCTGGAGTAGTGCTTTATTAACACAGGGGCAACTTCTCTATTTTACCTGATCTTAAAATCTGATTTATAAATATTTTGCTGTATCTCAGTTACTTTCCCAAATTAGGATACTTAGGAAGGATTAAAGACTATTGCAGCAGATTCAGATTTAACAAAAAAAAAAAAAAAAAAAAAAAAAAGCTGCTCTAGATTTGTGACAACAGACAAATGCCCGGAGAGAAGGACAGCTCTGTTCATTGGGAGTGAGAGGACCACATGCAAATTGTAAAATAAAAAAGTGTTGTATAGTGATTGGTAATCTCAGCTAACAACTTTTGTAGCTATTCCTGCTGTTGTAATCCTTGAGGCAATTACTGTATTACATATTTCAACATGTTGTACTGAATTTTAGGGTAAAAAACTCACAAATATTTTGCCTTGCCAATATCTTTTCTTGAAGATGTTTAGCTGGGAGAAAAAGATAATTTAAAAACATGTTGTTCTAGGCTCATTAAATCTTTTAAAGCCAAACAGAGAAAACAAAACCTCAGAGACCATTAGTGCTTTGGGGCCTACTTAACAGCATGTTTCATAATGAAATGCTAAATCGGTATAATTTTTTTTAATCTGCCTTGCTTTGTGGGCCTTTTTTCCCCCCTCTGTTGAATTTTCTCTATCATGCCAATAAATTAGTTATTTTTAAGGAAAACTAACACGGAGGAACATAATGATTGAACATAGAGCTCAACTAAGGGTGCTGAATGACTTGGGAGGCAAATCTTATTTATAGATATGCTTTATCAAGTGCTTAAAATCCAGAATAAAGTAGCACTTTAAATATTTTAAATGGGGTTTGAGAGGGACGTAGGAAATACGAACACCCACTTGCACAGAAAGCGATTGCTGGTGATTATACTCTTAACATGCCAATCTCTTATGCAGATCTGAAAATACCATTTTGGCACTGCAATATTGAAATCATATATTTCCTTTCATCTGATATTTTTAAAACGATAAGCCAACATTTTATTTTTGGGAAAAAAACTTAAAACAATATGATAGCAATTACATGCATCGATCCAGTGGTTCTTCGAGCATCTGAAGGTGCCTTTTAGGTCTTATCTTTCAGTTTTCACTTTGTTTCTAGTGAAGATTAATCTGGTTATGAAAAGGTAGTCTGAATTAAATGTTGGTGAGGGACTATGACAGTCACAAAAGGGGAGTCAAATGAAATGTTTCAGAGAATGTGAGTGATTTGTGATCTTCTAAATCAGCAATGTTCTTCCAGAATATTGCTGTTGGCAAACTTTCTAGAAGGCTTTTCTGTTATAACAAGCTGGTGTGATCCAGATATTTTCCAAATTTGTTCCTCCTCTATATCAGAGAATTGTTGCTTCCCTCAGTGCCAGTTTCTGGCAGTAGTGACTGATTTCAGATCTCAGTGGGAGCTGTAAGGCAGGAGTGGTTGCCTTTCAGTGTGCTGAAGAACTTCTTTAAGGGGTCTTCTCTGACAGCATTTTCTAGGTGGATTTTTCCTCCCTCACCTCTATTTACAGCACCCAAGTAACAATGTGGTCAACTTTAGGAGAAAAAAAAAGTTGTGGGCATAGTTAGGTAGCATCCTTGTACCTACTGCTGAGAACTGAGCAGTGGTCAGACTCCAGGACAGGACATATAGGGAGCAACCTGCAAGATGAGGTAAGAACTATACATGAATACAGATAATTTCAGGGAAGAAGCTTGCAGTACCCGTGCTACCACCTCTACTGCCATATTAAAAGTGTAGCAGTGGTAATAAGAATCATCAGTTAAATACAGTGACTATAAGATGACTACCAAGATTAAACCCAAGGGATATGTTGGATTTTGTCAGCTATGTCTCAAATGAATTTTGTTTTTTAGATAAGATATATTTAGAATGACAAAAAATTGTGTCCTATGATGGGCTAGAGATTAAACTCCCCTTATAAAAAAAAGAAGTTCCTGTCTACAAAAAATATCTGTTGCTGATAACTAAACATCAGTACGTGTGGATTTGGCAATTGTCAGAAAAGAGGCTTTCTACAGAAAGCAGAAACTATAGCTTGTCCAAGTCTATTCTCTGCACATCCTCTGTGACTATGGCTCTGGTGCGAACAATCGCCCACAAACTCTTGTATCAGCCTTGAGTCTCAGAGAAATAAATAAATTAGTAAGAAATATGCAGAACTCTAGATATCAAGATAAAGTCAAAGTAGTCAGAATACTTTCAGTGTAGTAAACAGAATTTTTCAGTGGAGTTATAAAAGCATAAGATGCCACAAATGCCAGAATATCAAAATCAGTTTTGGCAAATGAAAATGGAAAGAAGGTGCACAAGCACCCTGTAGGTATGAACACACCTAGAAAGACTCCTTACTCTGGCTATTAGATTTATCAAGTTCTCTAGTTAATTAAAGTTCAAGATAGGAAGCTCGAATGTGAAGAACGTGTTAACAGCATATAGTTAGTAGAAGGTGGCTGGATAAACATTCCTGTTTATTCTCAAAGGAGAATTTTCTACCCCTTGTTTCAGAGTGAAGTGACAGAGAATGTTTGTGACTATACTATAAAGCGGCATTGGAAAAGGTGTAAGTCCCAGAACACCATACTGTTCTTCTGCACAATGAATCTTCATAGTATGAGTAATACTCTTTCTTCTCATGATCTGAAATAGCAAATATGTCGGTATATGCCTCAATTATCCCGTTAAAGGCATTGAATAAAATAGAAATTACTACTGTGCTATTTGAATGGCTAAATTTATTTTTCTCTTTCCTTTTAATTTTCACACATAGTTTTCATCTCTAATAATTTTTTGAGCACAGTAACTAGTGATCTGTTCATTCATCCCTACACCTCAAGAAGATAATGGCAAGGCTGACCCAAGAATTTCTCTAAGCTTTGTAATACTCAGACTCTCTAGCTTCTGATATTGAGATTTCCCTGAACAACTGCTTCCAGAAGGGCAATTTTTGTTCCTTTAGTGAGGCACATCATCTTATAATGGAAGCAGTTAACCAAAATATTTGGTTATATACTTCATATACATGGTGAAATAGAAACAGAAGTCAGGGGAAAAAAAGGTCTCCCCAGAACCTTGTCTTCCTCAACTTGAACAATCCCAACTCTTTCAGCCTTTCCTCGGAGGAAAGGCACTCCATCCCTCTGATCATCTTTGTGGCCCTTCTCTGCACCCAATCCAACAGGTTCATGTCATTTCTGAACTGAGGACTGCTGAACTGAGAATTAATGGCATTTGATAGGACCACCAAGCAGAGACAAAAGGAAACGCTTTGACTAGTATGAACATCTTCTGCTATAGAGACTTAAGTGCAGTGTTTAACCTCTTGTACTCTTTGTCGTAGGTGCTGAGTACCCTCATGGGAACTTCGAGTAGAGATCAGAAATGGCAATGTTTTAGATTGCCCTTAATCATTTAGCTCTGGGAAGAAGGAAATTTTCTTTCACATACTAATTTCCTTTGCCAATGGTAATTCCTATAGCTAGCTGTAGCATTTATTTAGTTGCTGATCACTAATGATTATTTTCAAGGCTAGAAATTTATATTTTTATCTCTAATCCTTGCCAGTCAAGTCTCTGTTGAATCTGAAACTTCTTTTCCATCAGTGTGCTTGTTATTTGCATTCATTTGCTGGAAGTAGAGTACTGAAAGCTTGAGAGAACCCACAAACATAATTTCCTAACCTTCTATGCCTAAAGATAGCTCAACTGGGAAGAATACTGCATTTGAAAGAAGGGGAAATTAAGGCAACAAAATGAAAAATTATTAAAAAAAAGGCCTTGAAAATATTGCTTTGGCAACTGGAAAATAATTCTGTTGATTAGAAAAAGAAATGTCTCAGAGAAAAGAAAAATAAATGAGTTTTTCCTACATTATAAAATATCATTAGGCTCATCAAATTCCTTTTTTTTTTAATTCATCTCTGCTTGTTTTCCGTGTTGAGTAATAAAATTAATGTGTAATTCTGAACCAGGCCTTTGTAATATGGAATTATGTGGTCTAGATCGTGAAATAAACTTCATTTGTGTCAAAGGGGAAAGCATTGTGAGATACTGGCGCTACAACATCTGGCTGTTTACTGTGCGTGTTTGTGCATGTTATATATAAAACAACTTACCATTATGAGTTGTTACCTGTTACTGAAATTTGGTTTCTCCGTTACAAAGTACAGGATATGAGGTCCTTACGCCTTCCCTGGTCCCTTTATAATGTATAAATGGACCAGCACTAGTACAGACCTCACGTTTTCTGTTTGGGGGAGAGTAAACTTAATGAAAACATGGTGATGACCAGCTTGGGGCTGAATTCAATAGAACTTGTAGTGAAAGGAGAGAAAACTTATTAAAACAACAAGATAAGAGATGTAAAGGTGGATGTACATCTAAATCAATCAGGCTTTCAGGCATGACTAAACTGGATGCCTGTCAATCTCCTGGAGCAGCCTGAAAAACAGAGGTACCAAAATGGCATCCTAGACCCTCCTTTAAGGAGGTGCCCATGCTCATGTGCTCTTTCAGGATCTTTGATCTGAAAATTATAAAGAATTTATAATTTTCCTTCCTAAAATGTCTTAGGAAGGCACTCTCTTTTAGGCAGTAGTAATCTCCCCCACACTCCAATCTTTTGTTTCATTTTGAAGCTGGAAAAGGTAGGCCTGTCTATCTAGTGGGACTGAATATACTCATGTTTATGGACAGAAGGATTATATGATTAACATTAAAAAGTATACATATGTTATATTTATATCTACCTTTTATTATGTGTGTTGCAATTCTAAAACATACATTGCATACATAAATGAATATGCAATATAAACTTAAAAATATAGATTATTTATTCTTCAACACATATGTCACAGTCTGCATTGACATAGAAAAGAACTGTACATGGACATTTCTCAGAAAATCAGATGTATATATCATCCTTTTCAGAGCTTTTCTGCTGAAACAGCTGCAAGCTGGGTTCCTAAATTAAAAATATAGAGTGACTGTTGAAATAAAAGCACTGTATATGTTTGGTACATATGTGTCCATATTCAGTCTTTTACATTCATGTTTGTGAGTGAATAAATATATCTATCAATGTATCTATGCACCTATACATTTATATACTTCTACATTCAAGGCATCATAGATTAGTGTAAGGTGATATGCCAACCAGGACTCTTTAAAAAAGTTTTCAGTAGAAATATATATGTTTATTTACATATTTCTATGTGTATTTTCTGTATAAACATATATTAATATACATACATACGTATTTGTACATAGTCTTTTTTAGTTGTCTATGTATGACTGTTGGGAAATATAATACTCAAAAAAACAACCCAAACTTCATTTTTAATTTCATTTTTTTCTGTTATTTTATTTTTTCCCTCCCTTTCACCTTCCTCTTTTTTTTCAAAGAGAGGAAAGTTGTTTTTTTTTTT
>VZRE01001734.1:7432-81632 GCA_013396775.1 Cephalopterus ornatus
TTGGACATGGCACTTAGTGCCATGATCTAGTAAACGGACTGGAGTTGGAGCAGGGGTTGGACTTGATGATCTCTGAGGTCTTTTCCAACCCAATCGATTCTATGATTCTATGATTCTATGATTCTATGATACTGTTTTTCTGGGAGCGTACTTCTCCTCTTAGGCCGTTGTCAGCTGGGAAAAGAAGGGAGCCAGATGAAGAACAAATCCTCACACAGGGTTTGTGTTCAGCAGGGCAATCCAAAGCCTTTTGCTGACATGAGAGAATCTGTAGTGGGCTTCAGTTCAAGCTCTGAATAGTCTGTGCTGACATCTTTAGCTCATGGCATTTGCTGCTGCCTTCGTGCTGCCCGTGATGTCTCTGATAGGATATAATTTGCTACAGCTGGCTTAGGTGCAAAACCGCCATGGGCAAAGCTCTCTCTCTTTCCTTAGCTGTGCCATTTCATTGTGTGTCTCATCAAAATCAGGCAAACAAATATGGAAAGAGTGGGTGCTCCTGCATGTGTCATGCTCTGCAAATCAAGTGTACAGACACAATCCCGTGCCCAGAGCTCAGCTTGTGCCCCCTCCCACACATCAGAGCTCAGCGACAGAGGTTCTCATTTGTTCTGTTTCTACCTCTTCAAGATCAGAAGAGGTTTAAACACCTACCTACTGCTAAAGCTCGTTATTTTCTGCTGGAATCCTAAGAAGAGGTGGGGTACAGAGCTAAAGCATAATTAGATGCAAGATTCAGGTAGGGATTTAAATATGGTTTGATTAAATCAGAGTCCTTTTCTAATACAAATGAATGTTACACTGAGAGTCCTATTATTTAAGAGAATTTTCAATGCCAGTTTAAGAAAACGTGCTCTATTCTTTGAAATCATGTATTAGCTGAAAATGCCTATCTTCAAGTATATTCAGTAGGGTGTATCCTTAGCTGAAATATATCCATGTCATTCCAATCTGGTGTAATTATATCAATGAATATCATCTAAGGAATGGACACATAAGAGAAGCACAGGACATCACGAATAGGCACATAATGTTGCTCATACTCTGATCATCACTGAATGAATTCAGCTGACAGTCTGAACTAAAAGGATAAAACTTGGGCTTTTTGGAGGTAAACTTTTATACATTCATTACATTTCATTATATTAATACATTAGTGGGAAACCAGAGGGAGAAATTTGCTATTGTAGCTCCTGCAAGTGACTTTAAAAATGAGAGATAGTTAGGCTATGTTAATTCCAATGTTAAACTTACAAGAAGGGTGAACTTATATTTATCAGTAATTAATGACCTATGCTGAGCTGTGTATTAAAATTAAAAACAGAAAAACCCACTAAAATCCTCCAAAAAACAACCCTAAACGTTACAAAAAGGACTTGAGACTATATGAGGATTTTAACTGGCTGGACCAAACACTTAGGGGTTCTATTTATGCCAAAATGTGACACACCATAATGGGTTGGATAATAGGAGCTGTTAAATGAGTAGTGCTGGATGAGTGACATATGGGATTTTGAAGGCTGATTGAAGCTTAGGCACGGTGGATATGTCACTGACAGGCGTTATCCAGGAGTAATGAATGGTGCCACTCTCTTGCCTATTGGGATGATCTCTGTGGTTCCCTGAGGAGCCAGCAAGCAAGCAAAAAGCTCTCTTCCTCCCATTTGCTGCCATGGGCTTGAAAAAGGAACATTTTGTTAGTGTTCATCCAGCCAGAGCCTGCAACTAACACCAGGACTTTTGTATCAGCTGCAATAACAGAAAGCCCTTAAGGGCTCCCCAGTGCCTTTCCTTTTTTATGGGGTATGGTCTGGGCCTCTGACTCTTCCATTTGGCCTAGAAAACTCACAGCAGGGTCCTAGAGGCAGCTGAACTGGCCTGTGTTGGCTGGGACATGCAGCAGGCCTGCCGAGTTCCTCATGGTGTGTCTGCCCTTTTGGCTTTCAGTTCATGTTCTCTCTTGTTGGGCAGTGCCTGCAGCACACACAGCCACAGCACAGCTCTGCTGAGCCTCACCCACCCCAGGACAGTCTGATCGGTGCCTCCTCCCAGGGCCCCACGCTCAGAGGATCTCCCGTAGCTGGGGAGGTGCACAGAGCACCATTGGGGCCCTTTCTCCATCGTGTGACCAGACAAATGCCACTTTTTTCTTCCGTGCAGCTCTTCCACTGCTCCCTTTCTTCTTACATTACTCAGTAAGGTGGTGTCTCAGGTGAGATGCATTTATGCGATTACTATCACAGCTTTCCAGCTGAACCATCAAAATGCAGTATTCCTTGCTTCCCTAACCAAGGGAATAAATATGGAGTTTGGGAATTTGGAGGTGCTATTAAAGCTGTAAAAACTTTGGAGTTGCTGTTAAAGAAATGCAGGTCATGATAAACCAGTATCAAAACATAATATCTGTCCCTATGAAGTTGAAGTCTGCAGCATCCTTATCTGAGTCTAAAGAATCTGTACCTTAAAGGAAACAAAGAATATGAATAAAAACTGCAGAACTTTTCCTTTCTTTTTATGTTTATATTGTTCATCAGTGAGACACAGCAAGGTCAAGGACAAGAAGTAGATAGATGAAAAAGAAAAAAAACCATGGAAAAGCAGACGCCATTGCAGCTGATTGGATTTATTTCTGACTTTGGAAGTGAGATCATCTGCTATGATTGCTAACAGAGTCAAGATGAATTCAAATATTCTGGCACTTGTCTTCATTGTTGTGAAATCTTTGGATGACCCCGTGAGAGGCTGCTTCAATCAGAAAGACTATCATTTCCTTTTCTGTAGATACCTAACATACCTAACATTTTAGTAATATTACCTTGTCATATTTTAATCTATGTGAGGTGGTTTTGTTTTCTTTGTTTGCCTTTGAAACGTATTCTAGCTGAGTTTGCAATGCTATAGGGCTGCAGAGACAAGGGAAATGTTTGTCACTTGTCTAATGCAATAGATAAATTCTCACTTCTGCTTTCCAGAGGTTTTTTTTATAATGCAGTGTTTGTTATTATTCTTATTATTGTTACTCTGATGACAGTGACAGTAGAAGCTGTTGAGGCCATCTTCACTCCAGATGCAACAGTAAGAGAAAATTAATACAAAGTGACTTCCTCAGATTCAAAAAACAAATAAGTAGAAGGGTTAACAATAAAACTCACCTTGAAAATCAAAATCAAAACCTAATATATTGTGCAATAGGCTAAACATTTATTCTAAGTAATTTAAAAATATATAATGTTCAAATCTTTCTAAACTGTATTGAATTAATCTTGACTAGCTGAAAAATTCGGAAACATGTTAATGGAAAAATAAAAACGTCACAGATGTGGAAATTGTGACTAGGTGCCAGTAAAATCCTTATCTGTCTATATATATGGGAAGATGCTGATTGAGCAAAGCAAAACCTCTAGAAGCCCCTCAGGATGCTAGAAGTTTTTAAGCATTAAAACACTTGAATAAAAACTGAGGACAAGTACCAGTGCTCAACAATGAAAAGCACTTCATAGTTTTTCATACATAAAGGGCAAGAAGTATTCTATGCTAATTTTATTTCACATGAAGGAAAATAATAAACAAATTATGCATATGAAATCCCAAGGGCAGATATTCAGTTGCTGCATGTTAACTTTACTGGAGTTAAATTATCTGATACTTCTGGACACTCTGACCCTCAAACATTAAAATAGACACCGATCTGCCTGTTTCATGAGCAGTAACTTCTGTTGAAAAAATATTAGTTTTAATTTGTAGATGTATTTGCACTTAATTCTTGTTTTTCCATCCAGCTGCTGCTCTGTGATATGTGGTATAAAAAGATTTTTGAAGATTTTTAAATTGCTCCTACCTTTTGCAAGAAATGTTGCTATCTCCTGTTTGTGCAGATAAAACATTTTAGTAGACAATTAGATTTGAATTTTGATACTGAATAGTTTTCCAATCTTGTAATCCTCCATTCAAACTAAAAAAATGCAATTAAAAATATACCCTGACAGAAAAGTCAGAATCTTTCCAGTGTGGAGATTTTCTTCTATTCCAGATTGTAGTTTCAAATAAATTGAAACTCAGGTATGATGAGACACATCTCTATGTATTTTTGTTTGTCTGTACACATTCATGTGTTTATTTTAAATTCTCTCATTTTTGTTTGTTTGTGGTTCTTCCAGAGAGCTAAAGCACTGCAACAGAAATTCTGGAGACATTTGGGGACGCTGTCCCCACATTTTTTTTCAAGTTCTTTAAGTGGAAAACTATTGAAATCTGCTGGTCTCTCCAACCCTTAGAATTCAAGCCATGACCTACCAGATCACTGAATGATAAAAATAAGTAAGTTAGAGGTTAACACAGAAAACTTTGCAATTTTCCCCTCCTAAGGGAAGATACTGATCTCTATTCATGATAGGGAAGAAGTCTGGAGGAAATCCATGGTAATATTAATTATTTTAAAATGTGCTTAGAGAGATATCACAAGCTTAATATTGTATACCATCTGGATTCAGATTCTCTGGTTTAATATTGTATACCATCTGGATCCAGATTCACTGCTTGAGAGAATATTTATAGTTACGAACTGCACCTTCCCTATAAGATTTACACACTTTATTCCTTCACTTTCATGATACTGTAAAATTATCAGTTTCCAACTAAAAAGTACAGGCCACAGTTGAACTTGTATGAAGTCAATGCAAATTCTCAATGAACTCTGGATCACATCCCCAGGTCAGACCTTAAAGTGGGGTAAAGATGCTTTCAATCACTGGTGACTCACAACGCTAAAGAAAGAGAGTTGTTTTTCCTTTTCTGCTGTGTGGCTCTGAATGCCGTTGACAGCCAGCCCTGCAGAGAGATGGAAACAGAATGCAATCAGACTTCCAAATCTTCCCTTAATGCAGTGTCTTTCTTCGGAGCTTTTCCCTGTAGGGTACCTCTCAGATGGGGATAAGTAATGCTGTTAGTACATAATCCAATCACTGATGCAGATTGCTTCTAGACAACCCTGAGCAGCAGATTTGTACCTTTTTTTTTTTTTTTTACTTTATAAAAAAAGTAGCTTTTCTGCAGTGAAAAGAAAAAAGAATGTGGCTTAGAAGTTATTAACAATATAAATAAGTCTTGTTATGTATTTTCTGCAGATGATAAAATTGGAAGCTTAGTTTACCATCAAATATCAGAAACCAAAGTAAAAAAAATGAAACGTTTTCATGTTCAGAACAAGATGCCAGCTTGGTGCTCTCCTCTCCCTATGGCATTGTACAATCTGCCAGGGATGTACGCTTTTCCTTCCTATTTCCAGTCTGATCCCATCTCAGGGATTGCCAAGGTAGAGGTCTCATTCTAGATCTTTTGCTGCCATTCATGTGCTCTCTCCCTTTTGTTTCTAGCACTGTGCTGAACAAAGTGTTAGTGTGGTTACTGGACTGGGACTTTCTAGATGTGATTTCTCTTTACAGCCACATATCTAACCTGTTATTTGAATTCACTTCATCTTCCCTACTTCCACCTCTCTCCCACCATGTCTCTATCTCCTCTGTTTTGACTGTAGACTTTTTGGGCATGGGATTTCATCTGCCTTTTGAATATATAAAGCTTAGCACTCTGGGAGGCTGCTGAACACATCTAGAGACCATATAAGAAGCAGAAAATCATGGAACGGTGTCTCCACTGACACATCTAATTTTGACCTACTGAAGGAATTATTGAAGTTCTCTATAGAGATAATAGAGACTCAAGAGAGTTGGGTACCTTTGAAAGTCTCAAGATTGACTTGGTCTAGTGGAAGGTGTTCCTGCCCATAGCAGGAGGGTTGGGACTAGAATGATCTTTAAGATCCCTTCCAACCCAAACCATTCTGTGATTCTGTGATTCTGTGATTCTCTAAGATTAATGCCCTTTTGATATCCAGTTAAGACCACAGTATCTAGCTCTCCAGACTGTCATCTCTAACATCTCGAACATCTTCCTCTACTGTTAAAACTGCATACTTATAAACTGTAGCCCTCCCATAAACAGGAATAAAAATAACATTAGAAAATATGTATGGTGGTCCAGAAGAAATGAGTCCCTCAGATATTTTGATAAATGCATGGTTTCCTCAAAATCTCTCAGGATTCTTTCAAAATGGGGCATTAGTACTTCACAGTTCCAAGATGGTTTGTTTAAAAATGTTTTTTTGACTTCAGCTAATGCTTCTAAAAAAATGAAATTTGCAGATGTAGAGTAATTATAAAACAGATGTCTATAGTGAAAAATATGGGGGGTACAAAAAACGATGTATGGAAATATCATTATTTACATCCTTGAGTAATTTTTAATAACTTTAAATGTTTTATATGACCATAATCTTTCTTCTTTTCTTGAGCGTTTGTCAGGTGAAGTTCCTCGTCAATCACACTATTAGAAACCAGATTCAGATCTTCAGGCCACCTTCTGCCTTTTGTAGCAAATATGGATTGTCAACAAATCAATATTGTTAAAAATTATGGTGGAAGCATGTGAAAGGTTTATTTTAACAAAAATAAAAAATTAAAAGTAAAAATTTAAAAAACAATAAGATGATGCAATCAAAAAATATTATCAGTCTTCTTTGTGCTACTGTTAGTTAGTTTATCTGTATTGGATTTCTTAAACAAATACTAAGATCCCATTACCTGTGGTAGTTGCTACAGAACATGAATTGGGAAAGATTATTGATTTTTAAGACTTTATAAATTAGAAGAAAAAGTGAAGGCCTGAAAAGTAAACCAGCAGAGAGAGATGAAAGGATCTCTTTGGGGCCACAGAAGAAGAGATAGTAATTAAACCAATGATTTCTGACCTGGGATTAGTTTGTGAGCACTAGACCAGGTGTTTTTCTTTGCCTGGTAGATTGTCAGTTGCTTTTAGTGCTGCTGGGAGAGGTCCAGTTTTCTAGGAATGTATTCTGCCATCTCTTCCACTAGTACCCCTCAAGTATCTTTCCTATTAAGAAAACTTGATTGAGTGAGCAAAGGAAGGGAACCTGACCTACCGCTTCTTCGCTTGCAGATCACTGTGTAATATAATTAAGAAAACCAATTTTTGGCTGATTTCATTAGTATGGGATAAGCCAGGTGCAAAACCAGAAAACAAAGAGTGCAATCTGTATTCCAAGCAAGCAATTTCCACCATCTCGTATAGGACGCAGCTACTTACACATTTCACATGGAGTTGCTGCTTGATGGAGGTGAAGAGGTCAGTGCGGGCTGGCTGGTTCTTGCCTTTTTTTTTATACAGAAACACAGCAAGGATCTCATTTTTTTGCTACTTATTTTGGCTGAAGGGGGCAGGGAATGTCAAAATGTATGGATTTCTTAGCAGGTTTTTTGAAGTTTTTGATTCCCTTGATTTATCCTTTCATAACTATCATAAAAAATGAAAGTGCTGGCAATTAGAGTTAATGAGCGTTTCATAGCTCATGACAGTTTATTTCAATTAGCATTGTTGCTATTTCTTTTCTTCTTGAAGTGGGAAAAATGTTTTGGAAAGCTTCTGTGTTATCACATGGAGCCAAGCTTGAGCTTTCCAGAGCAGGCTGACAACAGCAGACACAACTTGACCTTTACAAGAAGGGAATATATTATTCTTAAAGGAACCTTCAGCTCTTTGTTGGCTCTGATGCATATATTTATGTGGTTCTTTAGAAGATTTTTGCCACCAAAGACCTCTCTATAGGTGGACCTGTCACAGACCAAATATCACACTCATTTCTACCATCTTTGCCAAATGGACTGTTCTGACACACAGAAGTAACAAATGCAATCAACCTTCCTGCCTGCCTACCTGCCTTCCTTTTCATCTGCTGGTCCATTCTTCTGTCTTTCCATCCCTTCTGCATTCCTCTGTATGCACTGGGAATAAGAGACATGGTTGAACTCAAGCTATAAATAAGCACAGAGGTAGGTGATGTAACAAAATGCTTCTCAGAGAGTTGATGAAACATGGAACAGGAGTGTTGATAAATGACAATTGCTCGTGTTAGTTTAACAGAACTAGTTTCAGAAAAGTCATTCTCCTTCTGAGAGATAAATCAATGAATCTGAGCGTTAAAATCAATATTTAAAAGCAATCAGCCTGATCCTGCAATTGTGGGTCTGTAAGAAATTTGATTCTGCACACTATACTTCCAACCAAGGTTGAGTTATATGCAGATCCATTCTAAAATAAACTTCCAGTTCTATATGTCCCTGCATCCATTCCCTACATTTTTAAAAATATCTTGGTCTCTCTTCATTGTTCGGATTAAATAACACTCTTTCATGTTTCTTTATTAAAATCAATTGTAATTTTCTCAACAAAGCAATATTCAGTGCCTTAGAAATCCTAGACTGACTGAATTCAACAAAAGCTTTGTGGAATTTGTTTTATCCATTAATAAAATAATGAATTGAACCATGGAAGAATAAGACTATTGCTATTATTTTGAATATAATTTTTATTTACATATAATGAGACCTACCTATGTATACAATATGCAAGAAGTTTAACAAAGTGTACAGCAAAGCTCTCCTTGACTAAATAAATGCTTTCTCTCAGGTCAGGTAGCATAAAATGTTCTAGTTAACTTTAGTCCCCCCAGAGTACTTAAAAGTACCATGGTTCTTTTAAATTCTTTAACAGAAAAACTCTCTAGCTGTCTCAAAATTCTTCTTCCCAGGTTATTCACTAACATTATTGTCAGCTTTCATCAGGAGAGCATTTAGTCTGACTTCTGAAATAGGAAAATCCTGATTTACCCACTTATTTATATCACTGATATTTTTGTTACCAATCCACTGTTGACTGCAATAATTTCAGTAGCACTTTTTGAACTCAAGTTATATTTACTCAAACAAGTAAGACAGATTGGTTTTATAAAGTTATCACATCAGTTTACCTTATCCAGAATAGAACACATCATTATGTAAGTACATTAATCTATAATATTCCTGTATCTTCAATACTTCCTGAAGTCCTGAAAAACCCCCTTTTGAACAGGTTACATAACTATTTAGGAAGAGATAAAGAGGATGTCTACAAGGACAGTTGTAGGCATGAATTCCATGTATGAGACAAAAAGAGAGGACTGAACTTTAGGATCAACAATGCTGCTGATACAGTGAATGCAATGCACAACCAAACTGTGGTTATCTTTGCCATGGGATGTTTTGGAGGTCAAATGCATAAATGAGTTTGAAACAGAATCCAGAGCTCTAAGGTGATTCTAGCTAAAAATTTTTCTTATTGAAGAGCATACCTAAAGCAGAAGGAAGTTTATAATCTCAAAAGCCAAGTTTGAACTAGAACTAGAATAACTAGTTTTTGTAAAATATACGGTGAATGCAAAGTTGACTACAAGAGAGAGAAGTCAATAAAAGTTTGTAGACACCTATTTGCTGTGGCCTTGAAGAGCAATTCTTTACTTCAAAACACATTTATTACCAGGTTGAATTTCTGATTGCCCCAAAGTCTCCAGTGACTTTCAGGGATTATTTTTATTTATTTATTTTTAATGGATCTGTTCTTGCTTCTCTCAACAGTTATTCAGACACTCAGCCAATCTAAGGCTCCCATCTCTTTCCTAAACCTTATCCTTTCTTGCCTTGCCACACCTTGCAGTTTTGAAGTTCTTCAGCTTTATGGAGGCTCCATTGGTCTCCAAGGGCAGGGTCATGTGGTACAGCCAGACACACCCACCGGGTCCAGACACTCCTTTTTTTGATTTAAAAAAGGACTGGCACAA
Organism: Cephalopterus ornatus; assembly: GCA_013396775.1. Taxonomy (NCBI): domain Eukaryota; kingdom Metazoa; phylum Chordata; class Aves; order Passeriformes; family Cotingidae; genus Cephalopterus; species Cephalopterus ornatus. The sequence continues at coordinate 17,160 of VZRE01001734.1, forward strand.
AACATATGAGTGCTATCATTGAGTTCATAAACATGTTCACCTTTTCTCTCTTTTGTCTCATGTTTTTAGTGATATACTATGTATTTGCACCTGTTGGGGGGTAAGACCCTGTGGAAATCAATTCACTAATTTTGCTTAGTAAAAACACTCCGAAAGAAAATAGGAACTGTTCTGGGTTTTTTATTTATTTAAGCACTTGGAAAGAGTTACTAATCTTTTTTCCTCCTTTAGTTCATAGGGTAAAATCAAACTGATCATCTTGGTCAACTTTTATTTGACTTCATCAGGACATCTCTGGATCCCTGGCTGTTTTCTGTTCTGCATGTACACCAGAGCCTAATGGCAAAAATTGGGTCACATGCATTTCACACATGCTTTTAAACTAGCAAGTAGTTTAGAAGGTAAAGTTTCCAGTGCCAGTTAGACAGGAGGGTTAGTAGGCTGTTGAAGATTTCCCTCAAAGTTATTGCAGGCTTGTATTTCTTTTTTCTTTTTTTTTTTTTTTTTTAAACTCTGTCTGCTAAGAAGACCTGAAGTTGTTTGCTTGAATCCAATAACTATAAAGCAAATTTGGGGGCTCAGCTCACAAATTCCTACAGGGGTTGTGCAGCCCAGTTTTCCATGTGTAATTGATCAGCCCCTGTTCTCACCAAATCAAAGTTTCTCTGTAACTAACTGTGAAGAATTACTGCAACATCTGTGAAAGGAATAATCTCCTAAAGCCTTGTTCATGACTCTGTTAGGTGCTCCCCTGGCTTTGCTCCTCATGAGTCCTCCTTCATGCACCTCTTTCTTCCTGGTCATATCCTGCAAAATGTGAAACTGTGTCCGAGTGGCCAGATGTGCACATGTATTAATGCAACCAAATTAAACTGCACACTCGCCTGATTATGTACACACTAGAAATGCCACACTAAGAAGAATTTAAAGAACCTCAGATGAATAGTTTATATTGCAGAGGTCAGTGATGATAAATCCAGGTAAATCCTATTTTAAGACCAGAGAGGGACTGGCAAAAAACAAACAAACAAACAAATAAATGAAACAAAAAAACCCTGCCGTGAGTAAATTTTCAGTTTTTTCTTATGACTAGCATGTATGGATCAGAGAATATCAGAGACTGACACCTAAAAATATCTATGCCTGTAATGAAACTAATCAGAACAGTTAATTTAAATGTATATTTCACAGTTTATTCTGGTATTCATGACCCATTTTTCTTCCTATCCTATAGAATTTTTTCCATTTTATCCATGGGAAAAAAAAAATCTTTCCTTGGGCTTTGATATGGTACAGCTCTGAATGGTGCAGCTGAGCCCTGATTACATAGTTTGTGAATATGGTAAAAACAGAATTTCCCTTTGCCGAGACATTTCCACATTTCAAAAATGTTTTCAAACCAAATGGATACAAAATGTTGGTGTTTCCTGGAGAACAGAAAATCACAACAATTTTTATTAGAAAACATTGACTAACCATGATGATAATGACTCAACTCTTGAATTTGTCTGGATAATCTCAAAACACATACAAGTCACCTGCTCATCTGCATTATCAAGCACAGTGCTGTAATAGCTAATTAATATAAACGTAATCTGAAAGTCCAAACACAATGAAATAGACAAGTTCCAAAACTACATATTTTCAGGTGCAGACCCTGGAAGCTATAGGCAGAAATATTTTATTTAGATCAAGAAATAGTTGCTAATTAAAGAAACATTCCGAACCATTTTTCCTATTGAACACTTCAGAAAAAATGGTGGTGGACTGAAGCAATTTTCCCTTTTAAAATATCATCAAAATAGGCTATTTCATCAAAGATATCCCAGTTTTAATAAAAAATCCTTTGGAAAATGGAGTTCTGAGAAGTTAGGAGGAGAAAAACACTTTGATGTTGTGCAATTCATGGGTCAGGTACTATTGTAGGATTTAGAAAATCCTCTTTTTCAGGTAAAGCATTGATGAAATATTGGACCAGGCACATTTGACATCACTAATCCCAGAAGAAGGTACCAGTCACTTGTTTTCCCTGACATTGCTGTACCTGTGCATAATCAAAACTTCTAGTTTCAGTTAAAAATGCAAGTTGTCCACCCATTGTCTGCAGATTAACAGTACTAACAGATAGCCACAGAGTCGCATTAGGTACCTCTTATTTTTCCACATAAATGCTATTTTCATTCTGCTGTATATTTATAAAATCTGCAGTTTTCTATCTTTATCTATGCAGCTCTGAGTAGAATTAAAAAAATATTAGAAGTAGATGTCATGGTATTCTGTCTGAAGTATTTAGACACGTAGCATATGCTTAAATTTAAGCTAACTATTTATTTGTGCTAATCCAAAGAAATTTTTCTTAATATCAAGCTTGGAAATTTATTGACACAGTTGATCCACTAAATTTAAACAAGATCAAATTATTGCCTTTTATTTTATGACAGACTTCAACCTATTTGAAATTTGTTCTCACACCTTCAGTAATTTTTTACTTTTTCCTTAGCAACACCATTTGTTCAGATTTCTCTTCCTAGCAATGTTTTCTAGATCTTTGACCAGTCACTGCTACTACTTTTCTCAGAACTGTTCCAACCTGTCCATTTTTTCAGAAATTCAGGAAACTGTATGAAGCTTTATTGTTGGTATTTTTGGAGTGCACTGGAAGGATAACTCTATATTTTTATTCAAACATCAAGTCTGCTGCTTCAATGGGGAGCCAGACATATGTATTTCGGTGGTATCAATTGATTTCTCTCAAGTCTTGAAAGTAATTGCCCTAAATACACTTGTAGCACTCATCCTAAAAATAACCAAATGCCATATAAAAAATGCTGACGTTTTCCTGACAAGTGTGATTCATGAGGAGCAGCAGTGAGATGACTGGAAGTTTTCCCAGCCAAAGTGATTACAGTGACAACCTCACTATATGGGATGAACTGACAGAACAGCTGGTTTTACATTTACTCTTTATATATGCACAGCTGGCAAGCACCTTCTTTTGGATAGACGGATGTCTGTTTGTTTCAGGGACAGATAACATATTTATCATGCATCCTCTGTCATCTCCTGAGACTATGCATTGCAATAAATATTAAACATAAAGCTTCAAATTATCAGAGAAAAAGGAATTTTAAGCCTCGGTGTGTGGTGCAGTCAGGATTACAGCTTGAAACACTGATTACTGCTGCAGTTCTGTAAGGCTTGCTCAAACATTATTAATAGGGACAGACTGAGACTACCAACAGTAAAGGAAGTGATCTGGTGGCATAGTACAAAATGATGGGGGAAAACTAGGATATGAATTGTCAAGACCTTCAGCTGTTTTTATGGAGTCCCCTGGGCACATGCTCACCCTGACGGCACTGGATGCACCTCTTGCTGAGGAGTTCCACTGCACTGAACAGAAGGTGAAGGCATGGACGTGCACCGTCACTGAAGATAGCGCACATGGAGACATCACAGAGACACACGGAATCATAGAATAATTTGGGCTGGAAGGGATGTTTAAAGATCATCTAGACCAACACTCCTGCAATGAGCAGGGACCTTTTCAACTAGATTACGTTGTTCAGAGCCCCGTCCAACCTGACCTTACAAGCTAAGCGTGTTCCCGAATTTGTCCTGCAAAACCACAATTGAGCCAATTGAAGCAAGTGACACACTCTACAACAGTGGCCACATCTGTCCAAATATAAATTGTTCCCATAGTGGAATGTTTTCTCTCAAATTACAAGATCTTTGAGGTGCTGTCTTTGGTAATTGATTACTGCCATTACTGCATTGCAGGTATGATCACCGTGCAAGTAATTTATGACCATTTCTATAACTTTAGCAGTAAAATAACGTGAAACCTGCCTGTAGACAAACCCACAGTTACACAAATCTTTCGGAAACAAAGCCCTTCTAAAAGCAGCTGGTAAAACTATCTCTTTTACCTGTGTGTTTTCTCAGCAGAGCAAAAATGCCTTCATGGTTCATTCTCATTTTATTTAATACACGTGGTGAAAACTTGAGAGGTCACAGGGATTTATGCTAGCAGATTTGGAGGCCTTTTAATATTTACTTAGGCTGTAAAATATAATTTGAATTTTAGAAGTATTTGTCATTGTATCTTAGATGGATAAAGGTATGTTTATTATAGCTGTATTTGCTATGTGTGATTTACATTGTTATATGTTGACTTTTCATTTCCTCAAATGTCACAGTTGTATTTTTTTGTCTTTCTAACTTCCTCAAAGTATAGAAAGTTAAATATTTTTTTCACACTGATGGCAATCAAATATTGTTACAGAGTCTTAGGGTTGGACTGCTATACCTACTGAGCGATAACTCATTTTTTGAAAAATACCTCATGGTGCGGATCATCTTGAGTGCCAACACATTTCACGTACAGGACAACCAGCGGATCAGGCCCAGCCAGCATGGGTTTATGAGAGTCAGGTCCTGCCCGAATAACCTGGTCTTCTCCTATGAAAAAGTGACCACTTAGTGGATGAGGGAAAGGCTGTGGATGTGTCTGCCTGGGCTTTAGTAAAGCCTTCAACATCATTTCCCACAGCATTCTTTTGGAGAAGCTGGCAGCCCGTGGCTTGGAGGGATGCATTCTTTGCTTGGTTAAAAGCTGGGCTGTATGGCTGCGTCCAGAGAGTGATGGTGAGTGGAACTCAATCCAGCTGGGAGCCAGTCACTAATGGGGATCAATATTGGAAACAGTCCTGTTTAATATCTTTATCAACTATATGGATGAGGAATCGAGGACACTTTCAGTAAGTTTGAAGATGACACAAACTTGGCTAAGAGTGTAGATCTGGAGGTCATGAAGGCTCTGCAGAGGGATCTGGACAGGCTGGATCAATGGGCCAAGACCAACTGTATGGGGTTCAACAAGGCCAAGGGCCAGGTCCTGCGCTTGGGTCACAACAACCCCCTGAATTCCCCCACTGAATCTTTAGAAAAGCCCTTGGTTCTTTAATAACTTCAGGTAGTGCAAAGAGAAGATGCTCTACGCATTTTCTCTGGAGGTACTTTTACTGATGAACTTTAGAAAATAAGGGAGAAAATAAAGAAAACTCAGCAAAAGTTTAAAAGGGCAACCTACAACCAAAACAAAGCCTTCCACAAAGGACTGACTTACCACGTGCTAGCTCATATGACTTAGCAAAATCCAACCCATTCTGTCCCAAGTTACCTGAAATATTAAGAAAGAAATAAAGAAAGGGAAGAAGGAGTGAGAGAAGAAGGAGAGAGAGAGAGAGTGATTATTAAATATCTACCACCAGAGAGTTCTGTGCAAGTCCAGCTTGCAAGGCCAGGCAGCAGGTCTCAGGCAAAGATGGAGCCATGTGTTGCTGTTTTTATGTGCTTTGGCCCTCTGTGGCCACCCCTCCCAGCTAGGACTTCTGGCCGCTTTGGGTTCTGAGGCAGTGCTCCCTGTGTGCCAGGCATTCCGGGGCTGGGGCAAGGGCTCTGGGGTGTGGTGTAGGCAGTGCCCCTGGGCTGCCTTTGACCGACAGCTTGTGGCTCCAGAGTCACCCCAGGAGTCTTGCAGGGGCTGGTAGGTGGGTTAAGGCATCACCTCACCTCTGTGAGACTTGACCTATCCCTTCCACCCCACACACACACACTTGAGTTGGTTCAACCCAATAATTAATAATCCAGTGTCTCACAGTATCCCTCTTGTATAATCTGAAGATTGTGTCTGGAAGTTTTGAACAATACCCATAAAGGAGACTTCATGGTGCTCTTAAAAGGTGGTCTAATACCAGAGAGTTTATTCTTTTCCCCAGAGCATAATTATGATCCTCATTTTTTTTTCCCTTTCTCCGCTCTAATTATGTAGAAAGTAACTTGTTTATTCAATCCTGAGGCATTAATTTTAGACCTTACACAATACTTGTGGAGAGGTTTCTACTTGTTTATATGTGTTTTTAATATACAATAATATACCATACAAAGTGTTTTCATTTATTTCGACACAATTTTATCATATTGCATAGGTCACATTAGTAAGTTATTTAAATCATTTATTTCTATGTCACAGCTGTTAAACTTTTTCACCCTCTTTTCATCATCTATAAGCTTTATCAGCAGTAGTCTTTATTGACTTTCAGATCAGAGAAAGATTGGCCACAGCCTTTCATAAAAACGGATCCAGAGAAATGCATGCCCATTTTATCCTGGAAGTCAGACCTCAGACACAATCTTTTCAGAGGAATACCAAATACTAGGCAGAGCAAATTTACCATGTGCTACATCTCTGCCTCCTTGTCTGTAGACTGTGAAACTCCTTTGGATGATGCCTGGACAACTTTATGTACCGTACTGTACCTTATTTCTGTGTCTCTAAATTCTGGATGAAGAGAGTCAAAATTACTTGGTGTATGCAGCAGGAGCTCAGACTCTTTGTACCTTTTCAGATACCACTGAAACAGTACCAGTTAAAAAATAAGCACTTGACCAAGAAAGAAGATGTAAGCTATTTGCAGGAAATCTGCCCTTCCACTAGCTGTCATTTAGACTGGACATAGATTAAATGCCATAGTTCCCCACTTAAGTAAAAAAAGGTATATTTTCAAAACTAATGAAGATGTATAGTTTCCACAAAAATCAGAGAAATTTCTGACTTTTCACTGCTTCTGATAATGTGACCTCTTTATATAGCTGCTTAATGTCTCTAAGGCATTAGTTTTCCCTTTTATTCATCCAAAATCAATCAAAATCTCTTAAAAATAGGGCAAAAAACCAATCCAAATATTTGCAGTACAATGGGCTAAGTGTTTGAGGATTAAGAATCATATGATCGTAGAATGGTTTGAGTTGGAAGGGACCTTAAAGATCATCTAGTTCCAATCCCCCTGCCATGGGCAGGGACATCTTCTATTAGACCAGGTTGTTCAAAGTCCCATCCACAACTTTCCTGGTCAACCTGTACCAGTATCTCACCACCCTCATAGTCAAGAAGAACTGCTTGTACATACATTTTCTTGCATAGAGTCCAATCCCTGATGAAGCAGACAAAATATCTGGAATCTAAGGAGCATCTTGGCATAAAATTAACATTAATAGTATGTGCTACTTACTGAAAATAAAAAAGGAAATCTTTATGTGCAATTTTTTTGGCTTGCAGTCTCTGGTGTGGGCAGAGATAACATTTGAGAAACATATACCCTGGAAAAAAATGTGACACCAAAGGCATCTAATGGCAAGGTTGGGAAGTCAAATGACAGATGCTTGAGAAGCTGAACAGCAAGGGAGTTTGAGAGTTCAGACAGCAGATGCACAGCAAGGCAGAAGGAGTCATCTGAGAGAACACTTGCCATTTTTCATACACCTGTTTAATTTTTGAACAATAATATTTCTATATGCGACGGGATGCGAGGAGGCAAAACCAAAGCCAGAAACCCAAGGGGGTGAGGTCTTAGTTTTTTTATTTGGGACTATCAGCCTAGTTGCCCTCATGAAATCCTTAGTGTAATCAAATGAAGCAGCTGTTTGCACTGCTGGATCTATTCAGACTGGGAAAAAAGGGGTAAACACTTCTAATGCAAATATCAGCCTTGCCTCTCTACACTCGCTGCAATGATTCTGTTATTTAGCCACTTACGGTGGCAACTGGTGCAGAAAATCTCCAGAGCAAACAAGGCTTTAATTAATAATCAGTTATTTTCTGCAATAAGTAATTGGGAGGAAGCTCAGTTTAATGCTTAGACTTGAATATATCTTTGTGTTCTGATAAAGAAAGTGGTTTACTCAACTGCTTTATTAATATTTCCTCTATATCTGCATGTCAAATTTTAGGATAATACTGTGTTTTTCATAGCTTTGATAAAGAGAAGGAATAGAAATGTGAAGTGGTACTAATCATTAGGATGTGTTGGCTTATTGAAAAATTCAGTGACTGAAAATTTTAATGACTTTTCACACTAAATACAAATAATCCCTAAAGGAAAGTTGACATTGCTATGAATGCTTACTTCACAAGCCCATAAAAAATGGAAGATTTTATCTAGCACATTACAGGAAATTTTTTTATTCCTCAAAGCCCTGAGCATTGAGGCATAAAGTTAGAATACAGAAAAGATGTCTGTATAAACTGAAGCCCACTTGTACAAATGTGTCAAAGGTCATAATATAAAGCCGAAGAGCCTATTTCATACTTGGAAACTTTTTCTATATTACATATATAAACAGCAATCAAAAATTATGGCTCTCTGATGAAAACATTGTTATACACAGATAAATGTGTATGATATATAATTTTATGGATGCATTTGATGTGAGATTAGCTCACTTGGTTAGAGATGGTGCTAATAACACCAAGGCTGTGGGTTTGATCCCTGTATGGGCCACTTAACGGTTGGACTCAATGATCCTTGTGAGTCCCTTCCAACTCAGAATGTGATTCTGAGTAATCTTAGTAGTTGATTACTCCAAATTCAACTCGAGGATAGAGTTGCAATCCTTTTTGATTTACCTGTAGCACTAATTACAAGTTTTTCTCTCTTTCTGGCCCTGATCCTCTGCTAAGTGAAGTTAATGAAAATCATTTTGTGTCATTAAAGGGAGTACTGGATGGGACTATACCTTTCCCTGTTTGTATGTTTCTTCTGGTTTACTTTCACTCTAACAGATAAAAATTCGTATGACATTCTAAGACTGTTTTGTAAGTCCTCAGTTCCTTTTGGGTTGTTTCTACTAGTGTACTTGATGAATAAATTCTCTGAGAAGTGTAACAAATTAGCCAACTTACGATAAAGACGCATGAGAGAATGCATGAAAATTTATTACTCAGACATGTGCTAAAAATTATTTTCTCTATATATCATCTCAAAATTTTTTCTTTTAGTCTATAATCTATGTGTATATATAGCATTTAATATTTTTTTCCCCAGTGGTACTTATGTCTATTTTGACTTTCACTTCATTCTTGGTAATCTTTTATGCAATATAATAAATGTAATAGCAAAAGGGAGCAGTTAAAGATCTGTGATGAATATTATTTTAGGTGTATAAGTGTATCAAGCAAATATTTTTTAGCACACAGTTATGGGAGGTATCTAAAAAATGTAACAACAAATTATTTCCCTTCTGTTCTTCAGTAGGTTGAAATCTCTAGCAAGTGACTTCACCCTTCTTTGTCAAAGCTAAATAATGTGGAATGCAGAGTTCTTCCCCATGTAACATTGTCAAGACTGTTCACTAAATAACCTTCATGACATCTACTCAAAATAACTGTCTAAACTTTCTTATCCCCCTTTTAAACATACAGTAACAGAGCTTCAATTGCATGTCAGATTTGAATGCAGATGTTCCTCTTTCTTGCTCCCACTCTCACGTTTTGTTCTTCTGCAAAGAGCTTTATATTGGAATAAAGCTTCTTTTTCATGGTGCGTAATTATCCTAGAAGTTCTTTAATAATCCTTTTTTACATATTTGATGTATTCTAAACCATATACCTGTATGAAATATCCTGGAATTGTGATAGAAGTGGTAGAATTTTTTAAGCAAATTTTGGGGATAGATGTCAAGCTGTCAGACTGCTGGCCACTGAATTTGCTTCGTGTAACTCAAAAGTCTCAAATGTTGAAAGGAGACTGGCTTGGAGAGAAGGAGTGCATAATTTTCTTTCACAGATATTTCCAAACAATAACTTTATCCTTATATCCAATGTCCATTCCAAAACTGGTTTTGTGGAGGTGAAGTATACTCTTTATCAAAAGCTGACAATAACTCAGCGTTCGTCATCTTGAGAGCTGCATGCACAAATAGTACTGTTACTCCCGTGCATTTTGGTGTGTGAAACACCTTAAACCATAAAAGTTTTGAAAATGTCACTATCAGTGAGGAGTTAACTGGAACAAAAACAGTGGTTTCCTGTGATGCAGATATTAGGCAGTGGAGGAAAGGCAGAGAAACAAAAGCAGCACTGTAATTAGGAGTGATGCTAGCTTCCAAGCTAGTGCATCACTGTCATCCTGTACTGTGTGATTCACAGAATGATGAAAATAAATCAGGTGAATTGCAAGCAAAGAATAGCTATTTTTCTTCAGAACAGGAACCTTGCATGCATGTCTTAGTTGGAAATACCTGCAATGTCAATGTCAAATGTGGAGATGAGTTCTACTGATTTGTTTAAAAAGCATAGGAAATATAAAAGTCAGGATACCTCACTAAAACTCAGTCACCACTCTCCTAGTTAGATACAGGACAATCCGAGGGTTTTATTCTGAAAGGCTTCTCTGCTGACTGGTTGCTCCTTCAGTCCTGTACTTCATAAACTTCACTTAGGCAACTTCACTCCATCGCTGTCTATGAAACTCCTTATTCTTTATTCATCCTCTGCCACCCTTTCCCGTACTAAATGTGTCTGCTTTTCCACTAATCAGCTCCTATGGGACTAGCCTTTTCCTTCCATCATTTCACTATGAATGAATTAATAACAAGCTTGTAAATAATGGCTTGCTTTTAAATCAAGCTTATTCGTTATCCTTGTATGTTGTAACCAGCCACACCATCTTTTACCCATCTTTGCTGTTTAAAATAGAAGTCTGAGAAGTCTTGACATTATTTTTTAATTCTAATTTTTAAAGACTTAAAATGTATCCTTATTCCTGTGAGGAGTAAAACAAATCTGTATGTAAAAGGTTGTCTACAGCTGATCTGTGGGAACTTTTGTTTGGGTGTTTTGGGGAATAAAAATTGGGAATAAAAAATTAAGGGATCCCCAGGTAGCTCTGGTACCCAAAGAAATTCATGGAAATGCAGGAGAGCCAGATGAGCTACATCAATGGGGAGCTTGCTGGCTCTCCTCAGTACTTTTTACTGGAATTATCCAAATCTCTATCATTAATTAAAGATTCATTAGACCATGAAATCACCTCATATCCCAATGGAATAGGCAAGTTACCTAGAATGGGAGAAACTGAATAAAGTTCCCATCCTGAAGAAAAAGATTTCCACACTTAATTAGTATTACAACTTGACTACTTGCTATTCTGAGAAGAGTAGCAGTCTTTTTGTATGTTTTACCAGAAATTCCATCCTGGACCAAAGGATCGGTTTCAATTAATCAACATTTTCCAATGAAAAATTTCCCAAAGGACATTTAAAAACCGTTATAAGGTCTTAGTGGTAGTTATTTGCCTGTCCTAATCATTTTCAGAAGTGTTACACGGAATATTTAATACAGATGAGAATAATTAACACATGAAGCAATAGATGGAGTTCATGTAGGGTATAGATATGATACAGATTCAGTAGAAATTGTATCCAAGCTCAAAATTCAACATTACTGTTAGAATTAATTTTATGCCTTTTATAGTCTTTCAAACACTTATTTTTGGATGGTATGAAAATTGCCCTTTGGAGGTGCCAGTCTCTCACCAGTGTCAGGAGAGAAACCTTAGATGACTGGCCTAGATAAGGTATGTAACTTTTAGATTAATTCCACTTCACATAATTATCTGAAAAATCCTTAAAAAGACTCAAAATGTAAGAATTCTGAAAAGTGAGTCCTGCAAAGTGGGAACTTCATTTAAAAAAGGGAGGTGAGGGAGCAGAAAATGTCCTTGTGAGGGGTTCTTAGGGTTATATCTGAAAGACAGTTAAACTACAGTGAAATATGTGCTTGATAGCTCATTACTCCTATGTCTGTAGACATAGATTTATTTTTTTTCTGAGCCAATTTCATCAGAACAATGAAATAGACAACCTATATAAATTCTCATCCGCAGAAAGCACAAATAGGGAAGTTTATGTCACAAAGTGAAACTGGTCAATAAGAAGAGGAACCTGCCTTTGCAATCAATAAGAGATCTTGAGGCTGTCTGAAATCTAATAACTCCTCCTGCATTGTCACAGAGCAAAATAACAGGGTCAGAGCTGGGCAGAGTGTGACTCCTTCTCTCAGTGCAGGTCATGCTGATCATAATACCTTTATTATCCTGTTGTTGTGGATCGTCTGAAATGATCAGTGTGACCATTTCTTTGGTTTCACCTCTGAAAGGTCCTTCAGGGAGAAAAAAAGGAGTTATCAAAGCTACCTCAAAGAAATTATCAAAAAAAATAGATTTTTTTTTCAAATGTCTTAATCAACCTACTTGCTAAAAAAGCTTTTAAGATATAAAAATGATCATCCATTTATCTTTTTGTCAGCTAAATGTATACTATTGAATACTATTATGTAAATATACAACATTGCAGTATGGCCGTTAAGTGTAGCATGTAAATTATAAGAAACAGCCTACAAACAGGAAGTAATTAACTTCTCAGTGTTCTCAGCACCTTGTCCACATTAACTGAAAATTTCTGTTATGGAAAATCTTTCCTTAGTGACAAGAAATAACAAGGTGTTCTACCCCCCTTTGTTGACGTGTTCATTTCCTCCTTTCACATGTGCAAAAATGTATATATAGATGCACTTACATGAACACCCTGTGGTCAGAATGAGGTGGTATGATCCATTAAGTGCACTGACATCATGAGTGAGAAATTATGAAATAGCAGTATGGCAGATATCCTAAATATCAAAGCCTCACTCACGTGGCAGGGGAACTCAAGAGGTCTCTAGTTCAATCTACTGCTCAGAGCAGGGTCAGCAGTGAAATAAGACAAGGACTGGATCTTCCCTCCGAGGGTGGAGGCTCCACATCTCCTGTGGACAACCTGCTCCAATGTTGGACTGTCCTGCTGGAGATGAAGTTTTTTCTTCTATCCAGCTGCACTTCTCTTTTTTTCAACTTATGCCTAGGTCTTCTTACGACAAAGTGAGTTTTTAATGTTTGTTTCTTAAATTCCACTTTGGTACCGCTTACATAGATGCAGGGAGACATGCATTTACAGCCTACCTACACATATTCTTTGATACTTTTAAAAATCTAATTTCTTCTGATTTTTTTTTCTTCAACTCCCTTTGTGAAGTACTAATGAATCACATATCTGTGAAAAATGAATCTTACTATTACCTGGAAGTTTAATCACCTAGTACACTGACTCAGTAAACACATACACAGCTCTCACCAATTGCTTGCAAATTACTGCCTCAAGAATCCCTTGCAGGGAAGGATAAGGCTGTATCACACTGCCTCAAGCACAAGTGGCATTTTTTCCTAGTGTAAGTTTACATTATGAAATTAATTGAGTCTTTATACTAGTAAGAAGTTGCCACTACTTCAAGAATCTAGCCAGTTTTCAGGTGGAAAAAATCCACTAATATCAAAGATGTTTCTCCAAAGAACTGGGGAAAGAAAAGCTGGACCACTTTGTGTGTCAGTCTCAGTCTCATTTGAACTTGGATAATCAGCTATCACAGTGGCAGCAATCTTTATTGTTATTAGTGGAAATGATGCAAAACCCAAAACTCTATAGGTTTTTACTGTATGAAACCTTAAGGAAGTAGTTTTATTGTTGGGTGTGGAAGAACTTTATCACAAGAGACAATCAGAGAAGTGGTCTGCAAAGGAATGCAGCACAATTAAGAAAGCCCACTGGAAATCAGTGTGCTGTCCAGGGGTCACAGCTTAAAAACAGGTAATTCCCTCCATTTGAAAGTGGGGAATAGGTCTGTCCCTACTCTAAAACTAGAAGTGAGTGATTTACCTTGATGCTGTTTCAACACATACCATAAGCCCACCATCACCACTGACTCCTGAGGGCTGTCACGCTGCTTTCTCACTGATAGGCAAATATTCTTCCAGACAGAAATGCTTCACGCTTATACTGAGCACTTTTACTGAATCTCACATGTTTCCTTTCTTCATTATGATGATTTAATATATTTTTATTTAATCCTTTGCATGCCCTGTAGGGTTACATGTACATTAGCAGTTCAGTTCAGAGGGAGTGTCCACCACTGGAGAAGTGCTTGTTTATTATGCTTTGCTTCACATTGAGAAGCAGTTTTGGAGCCCTCAAAATGGATTTAGTTGTGATGAAACTAACCCAAGAGATGTACAACTAATGGCTAACCACTAACTGACCACTACTGGAGCAGACCCTCCAATATGACTATAGTGAGGATGACATAGCACCAACACCAGTTCTTTCCTCTCCTTCTGTAAATCTCTCTTTTGGACTGCTGTGCCTGCTGATATAAAGAAATGCTAAGATAGCTGAAGAATTTGTCAAGCAACAGAGAAAGAAGATTTTTAATAATTTTTTTTTCTTGAAGGTGCAGTAAATTGAATAGTGCTAGGCCTGTGGCCTGAGCATTATAATTTTACTGTTTGAATGTTGAATTGTCTAAAGATTTCCTGGTACATTTTGCCAAATAGTTCATAAACCATCCAGAATTAGGGGTTCTCCCCAAAAGGACCTATGGACAAAGCCACCCAGGTACCTGAGGGTGTCACACAGGCATAGCCCAACTATTGTCAGCTTACCTCAAAATCAAGGCACTGCCACTGCTGCTGTTGAGATTATTTGTATGGCTATAGCCCATATTGGTTAAAGCATGGGCAAGGAATAAAGAAAGAAGGAGGGTGGGGGCACAGTTAAAGTGGGTTTGTCTGCTGAGGCACTGAGTCACGTGTTTGTGTAACATTTGACATGCTGAGGCTTTCTCTCCTGCATGGCTGCAGAGGAATTTTGGTGCAGGAAGGTTATCGGATCGCCTTACCCTAGGCTTGCTCTACAACAGGGAAACCATTCCTTTCTTCCACATTAGAGCAAATTAAGAAACCATCTCAGTCAGTCAAAGCATTTTCCCTGGCATTCATTAAGTCTCTAGATTAATTAGAGAATGAACTGAAAAAAAGTTCCTACCTGCTTAAGTGTTGTTTAGGAATTGCAAATAATCCAGCCACAATTGAAAATTCATCTTTTCTGGAGTGCTGTTAGAATAATTTACTTGTAGGCTTGTGTACAGGGCAAATTAGGTTATTTATATTGTGGCCAGCAGCTGACAATATACATTTGGAATTATTTATTTTTAGAGCTCTGCTTTCTCTTCTCAGATGCCCCTAGCTCTGCTGGCTGGCAAAGGAAAATAGGAAAGAGATGTCATTCTGTGACGGAATGATCTTTTCTTCAATTTTTTTTTTAAGGCATCAACCCACAAATTTAATCAGTGCTTTTCCCTCTACTCTCCTAGTCTTCAGCCCAATACAAAGAGGTTTTATATGCTGGATACTGACTGTTGTTGACCTGTTCAGCCTATTATCTACACCACCTTTTTGAATATAATTTAATAAAGCTCCTTTAAATAAAGATACATTTATTATTGTTTCCAAAATGAAAAATGTGGGAGAAAAAATCTATTTTGTTATATTGCACAGAACAGAGATCAAAACAGGGAATTTCCAGTCTTAAATCTGAGAGTTCAAATTACAGCCAAGATACAGAAGTGGAGATAGAACCATGGACATTCCTAACTATTGTAAGTATTTTTCCTTGATAGGTATATTTACTAGGAAACTTAAATTCAAAGAACTGAAGTAAATGAAACATGAACGCATACTGTACCATTGTAGTTATTGTTGTCCAGTGATATCATATTTGCCAGTTCTGTGTAATCTGACAAATCTGCTGTAGAAGGATGTGTTACTAAGATGTCAGTAATCTAAAAATATAATTATGACTTACTTGAAGAGCCTTATGTTGCAAAAAACAAGATTTATCCAGGAAATTTAGATTCTAGTTCCCTCATACCATTGTTGAGAAGTTTTATCTTGTTCAGGTAGCATTCACATGAGCTAACTTCAGACATCCAAATATCAGCTATAGCATCACAAGAAGCAAATTCCTGAGGTCATTTAGACCAAACTTCTTCACAGAGCTCATGGCAGGTTGTACAAATCTTTAAATAGTTGGTACTCAAACACTAACAAAGATAAAGATACCCCAAGCTCTTGTGTTACTGTTTGACCACGTTCACAGAATTCTCCCCCACACCCTCCTGTATCTAAACAGAATTTCCCATGTTTTTGCTTGTCTCTGTTGCCTCTCCCTCCACTGCTGTGCACCCCTGAGAAGACTGTCTCTACCTTTCTGCGTGTTTCAACTGGGTAGATGGAAACAGCATTAAGCTCACCTCTGAACCTTCTCGTCTTCGGGCTGAACAGACACACCTCTCTCCGCTTCTTTTGGGAGTCCATGTGCTCCAGTTCCTTGGCCAACTTGGTGTCCACGACTAAACTTTCACCCATCTTTCTCATAATGAGACACCCAAGAAGAACACAGCATTTGAAGTTCTTGTGAGGCCATTTCTCCAGCCTATCCAGGTCCTTCTGACAGCCTCCATCACATCAATCACCCTCCCCCGTTTGATGTCATCCATAAACTTGCTGAGGGTGTCCCATCATCCAGGATGTGGCAAAGATTCCAAATAGTGTCGATCTCATCTAGTCTAAATAAAGGGTTTGAATTTTTTCTGTGTTTAAGTAAGAGAGTTGTCAGTCCAAAAAGGTTATTAATCACAGCCTAAGCCTCCATCTAAAAACCCCATCAAATAATGGAGGCGGCTTAATTTCTGGGGCGAAGTGACTGAGATTTTGTTTATGTAGTGGTAACACTGCTTCAGTCTGGAGTAGATGTATGTGAGACCAGTGGAGTTAAATTGGATTCATGCTGCTTTAACTGACAGAGAAATCTTCCTTTGTTAACTTCTTCTCAGTGGGAAAATCCTTCAGGCTCTGTATGATCGATGGCCATTTTACTGGTAAAAACACTATTAAGATTAAACCAGTGGTTTGCAGCTCTTAACTATTTTATCTTTAGTCCACTCAAGATTCACACAAATCTTTTGTAATGATTCCCTCAATTAATTAGATGTAGTAGTTGAAAAATAATACAGAGGACATGTGAGCTTTCTTGTGATCGGGCTGAGCAGTTTGTTTTAGTGAGATGACAGATGACTTTCAGCCACCCAGAAAAAAAAAACTTTCCTCTGAGTAAATCTTTTTCTGCATGAGCCAATCCATGTATTTGGACTGGAATTAGTGTCTCCTAGATATCAGCACAGAAAGACTGTTTTAATCCATCCGTGACAGATGGCAGGCCAGCGATTGGTCCACCTCGCTGTCATGTCTCTACACTTTGTTTTTAATCTGGTCGATAGTGTTTGCCAGGATAGCTCTCAGATCTGCTCCCAGACCCTGACATTTTCAAATAATCAACCGGTTTACTAAAGAAATGCATTTAGACAAATTAATCAAATGGCTTTCAGGAAGGAATATTTTCTAAGGTTTGTTCACCAAGAAATTCAGAATGAGAAATATTATTGCTGACAAAAGCCTCAGCAGATGAACAGTTCTGAGATACAGAATGTCGAGGATAAAAATCAGAAAGACAGGATTTTATTTTTTTTTTTACCTGTAGCAAAAGAAGAAGAAAAGGTCGCTT
This sequence comes from Cephalopterus ornatus, assembly GCA_013396775.1. Taxonomy (NCBI): domain Eukaryota; kingdom Metazoa; phylum Chordata; class Aves; order Passeriformes; family Cotingidae; genus Cephalopterus; species Cephalopterus ornatus. Next base: position 34,494 of record VZRE01001734.1, read on the forward strand.
GCCAAAAAGACAGCTGAAATGGAATTAGTTTTCAAATTATAAGATTAAAGAGTGTTTGCTTGAAGAGAGTGTTATAATAAACTGTGTAAAGAAAGAGAAGAGATTAAAATGTATGGAAGATCTAATCAGAGCAAAGATAAACTGTGTATCCTATAGGTTATAAGGGTTTCTGTGAGCTTTGTTTGCCAGTAGAGTTTCATAACCCACACAAGACTGAAATCTTATTTTTAAATAAGAGGTTTTTTTCTCATGTGCAGGAAGGGCTGACCTCTTTTTGATTTTGTACAGGTGATAAAGGAGCAAAGCTGCCACCAAACAGAGGAAAGAAAAATTACTTAAGTTTCTCAGAGATAACTTGGGCATTTTTCAATGTCTAGGCCAGATTCTGATGCCATTTTGGTTGGTGTAATTCCTCAAGTCAGGGTGACTAAGTTTTCTCCTTTGCTATTTACAGAGGAGTTTGTGTGACTATTTGCATTGCTTTTTAATAAAAGAAAGTACTTACCATATGCAAATCCGGCATTTCATGGTAAACAATGTACCCTCTGAACTACAGGGCACCACACCTCCTGCTCTGTGTTGTCAAATGGCTTTCAAAACACATGGCAGGGCTCTCTGTCATATTCAAGTGTATTAACCCTTCAGTTTCCATTTTTTAATTTTTTATTTTCTCAGTATTATTTCAGCAAGTGACGGAAATGGAGAAATGAAAGTTTATGGAAAGGAAAAGTCTTGCCACAGTGGTTTGTTATGCTGCTAAAACCTTTCCATCTCTTCCCAGCTGCTCTCTCTGGAGCTAGGCTCTGTCTACGCATCTGCATGGTGGGGCTCTGTCTCAAATTCTGGAGTTTGAATTTCATGTTGTACCATTTCTCCAACCTGCCAAAGTCCATCCGAAGAGCAGCACATCCACCTCTCCACCCAATTTTCAGAGGACTCAAAGTTGCCCCAGTCATTGATGAAGGTATGAAACAATGTCAGCCCCACACTGTCACCGAGGATGGCACTGGTAACTGGCCACCAGCTGGGTTCACCTCCTCATTCCTATGTAAGCATTTCTGCTTTGTAAAGCTGTGACAGTAATGCCCTGTAATAAAAAACATCTTTTCCTTTATTTATGCTTAGTTGGTCAGCCCTTTCCTTTCTTTCCCTGAAACACCCCCCACCCAAACCTAAACTTAGTATTTTTTCTTGTCTATTAAACTCTTCTCACCTGTAGACTTAGAGTTTGATGTTCAGCAATTTTGTGTTTCTGATCTGCCACTAGTTTTGTTTGGATTTAGTTTTTTAAATTTTTTTTAAGCGGCTTTTTCTAAGCTTTTTCAGAGAGAGATCCAAGCCCCTAGATCATCACAGTGATATTTACACAGATTCCTTCATTTTTCTTCTTTTCTTCTTCTTCTCACTTTTTTTTTTTTTTTTTTAATTCCCCCACACCATCTTGAGTATTTGAGCATGTTTTCTAGTAAGGGAATTTTGTAAAGTTTTCAAAGTCGCTTCTGAAACATGATTTGTGAATTTAGCATGTGTAACTGTGGGTGTAATTCTTCACTTGTGGGGATATGTACAAAAATGGGGACTGACATGATTTCCAGATATGCAAATGCACTTATTTCACTATTTTATTCCCTCTCTCTCCCTTCCTAGTTATGTATATTTCATAACTGCTACATGTAGATGTGATATAGTGCAATCCCCTTCAGGAAGAAAAAAGTGTCCTTGAAATACTAGCTACTACCTTTAGGCTTTATGAAGTGCTCCTTAGTCATTTGTTAGCCAGGGAAAATTCCCATTAAAATCAAATTTATTTATAGGAGTATGTCAGTTAGATTGAGGTACTTGCATATTTCACCTCTAACCCTATGACTGTCTATTTTTCATATTTAAAAGATAACCCTTAACTCCAAGCAGTCGTATTTCACCTTCCTGTGTTTTGAGAAAAATTGCCTTGATTTCCATGACATGAACCAAAGTAGCTTGACTCCCACCTAAACAGTCTTCAGGAAAATTTTCCAGATACTCCTTTTTCATTGAGAGGATCTTTTCAAACCAACTACTGTAAGGAGGGAGCCAAAAGGAATCTTTAATGTCTATCAGCAGAAAAGTGTTGAACACATGTTTAATGATCTCTGTAGACAGGAACTGACACAACTCAAGTCTGTGATATGCAGAAATGAGAAGTAAAAGAGCTCTAGAGTGCCCAACCCACCATTTTACAGCTGCTCACTATTTATCACCCACCACTCATATCACAGCAGGTGTCCACCATGGTGGAGCTCAGCAGAGTTTTCCATCTGTCTTTAGGAGAGCTATGTGACTTCTTTCCTCCTCCCCTCTTCCTCACAAATCACCTCTTTTTTTTTTTTTAGTGCAAACCAGTTTCAGAGCAGTCAGTCTGATATTTAGAATAGGCATTGTTATCTTAGTTGTAGGCTTTTTACTGTTTTTTCTTTGCAGTTGGGCAGCTGTTCCCGAGGCTGAAAGAGAACCAGAAATATGGGATTGCCCATTCTTCACCATGCAAGGACATTTTATGGTCCATGTTTAGAACTTGATTTTAGAATCTGTACAATATGTGCTACAAGGGAAAATATCGTTTTGGCTACTAATGAACTAGGCAGCCATTCCTAAAATCCCTTCTATTTCTAACCTCTGACTTCATCATGTTTTCTTACAGTATCTTAATTACTTGTTTTATATCCCTCTGCCTCCCCTTCTTCCCTCCAGTTCTTAACAACTAACAACTAACACTGTTCTCAACTTTTATTGAGCTGAGTAGGTGTGATGAGCATTCAGTGTCTTTCATTATCAGCCCAATAAATCCAAAATGATTCACATCATCTATCTTAACTCTCTTCTGCCTTTTGGCCACCACCTTTGTCAATTGATCTCTTTTAAAACTAGAGCATTTCTCTTTTCTGTTGCACTCTGTGTTCCTCCACTGATCATATTCAAACACTAATCCACTGATTCTTTTCAGTGGGAGATGAACATTATTGAGGGGTGAGAAAATGCAAAGGCAGAAAAGAAATGTGTGAGTAAATTGATCACTCAGGGCAGAGAAGGAGGACAGGAAGATTAGAAGGCAGAAGGAAGCAAATTATTAGCAAGAATGTAGTACTGCACAACAGAGACTGTATTAATTTGAGTTCTAAACTTGTGATTCCATGGGATGTGGCAGTGAATCATGCAGGCAGACTAGCTTATATTTTTTCTATCTCAGAGATCTCTGGACTACAATTCATTGTGACAGAAGGCAGTATAGAAGTGTTCAAGAAAGCACAGCTTGGTTAGGCTCTTAAAACAAAGCCTGAAAAGGGACATAATTGATTCTTATAAGCAAACTCAGGAGAAAAAGCAACTGGGAAGGGAAATAATTGTTTAAGGCAGAAGATAACATCAGTGCAAAAACAAATAGTTACAGATCTACAGTGAATAAACTGAAAGCAGAACCTTCAGATGAGATAAGATACCTACAGGACTATTGAGGATTAAAAAAAAAAAAAAAAGAATAAAAAGCTGTCTTTCAATCCGGTTTTTGTTTTCTTGCTTAAAGACTTGAGTATTTTGGGCCAAGTTTATAATTCTTGACTCAGAAGAGAAATGTCTCCCGCCATTATCACAGATGCAAGTAAAGGAGCCACTCACTTTTTTATGCCTTTCCCCATCTTTTGGGTAAACATCTCTATATCTGAATGTCTATTTTTAAGAATTTGTTATATGTATAATGGAGATCAATAAGAAGACCTGTGATGAAAAAATACAGAAGGAATGATACAAAGGAGGTTCACTGAGGTGGTGAATTAAAATCTTCAGCTTATAGCACAGAATGGGGAGAATTTTCCCCTTTTCCAGATAAAGTTTCTTTACTGGAAAATATGACTTCAAGGCAGCTAAACTATTGACAGATTTAGGTCACAGTCAACAAATATTTCAGCAATTCAAGGGGAAGAGAAAGGATTGGTCAACATGTTTCATGTTACCATTCCATGAAAAGTTCACTTTTTCAGCCTTTTTAAATGGAGTAGGATGTGAGACTGCGATGGCAAATTTGGGCCAGATACTTGCTTTCAAAGGAATAATGTTAATCTCTCATGTCAAATAGATAAAGACTGCCAGAAAGAAAAACGAAGAGCAGTAGAGAATGAGTGCATGCTGATGCTTAGCTTAATTACCTTGGATGATGAAAAATGAGCTCTATTATTTTCAGAAAATAAATAAATCCACGAGACCTTTAAAAATAGGAGAATCACTATTTTTCTAATCCATAACTCAAATATTTTTCTGTACTGTTTGTCTGCTACTAGAGAAGAGCTCTAGCTAAAAATGTACAAGGATCTTATACACTGGAAAATCTTTTATATCCTTGAAAGATCCCATGCCTGCATTTCCTGATATTGATATATAAGACCAAAAAAATGTCAAAAAAACCACCACAAACGAAAAAACCCCAACCAAGCAAAAACCAGGCAATTCTTAAGTCAGACTTTTCACAAGCAATGACTTTCTCACAGCAGAGATTTGTTTCAGCAAGGACAGTAAAGTTTTACAGTCTTTATGAAGTTTAAGGGCTTGTACTATGGAGAGAAAAAAAAATACCATCGCAGACTTAAAACCAGCCTTGGTATCTCCTTGTTAATAGTACATGGACGTTACAGCTTGGCCACTCTCAATCTCTGTTCTGACACTCCTACACTTGCCCTTTTTCTTGTATAAACAATACTAGTGTGACAATTCAGTCACAATATATTTCCCAGTACATGGGTTATATTTGGATTTGAGTAGCCTGAGCAATAATTTATCTTCAAGTAGGGGAAGGGAGCAGCAGTGCCTTATCAAAATTTTCTCTCAATTCCATGAGCGCTTTGCTGACTTGGACTTAATTCAGGCCCTTATTTTAGTTTCACATAACTTTCCAGATTTCTACTTCTGTCCTATTTGATAGGGCTCTCTCAATGGCAGGTCATGTCCTGGGTCATTACATTTCCCTCTGGGCAGTAGCGGATGCTTTCTTCTATTTGTCTTATTCAACTGCTGTGAAGTCTGCCCATGGGTAGCAGGAGTTTATTACTTTTTTCCCCTAGTGGGTGTTTTTTTTTCCTTTTCCAGCTGCACCACACCACTGTGCTGCTAAACTCCCAGAAGTCCCGCTTCATTGGTTTCATTTAGAAGCCTTTTGTACGTGTGTCTTTGCCAGAGCATCCACAGAATTATTATCAGTCATATGCTGACTATAATCCTTTATATTAATGGTACACTATCTGTTCATCTCTCTGCTGCTTGACCCTTGCCTTGAGCTCTGTTTATTTCTGTTAAATATTTTCCAGCATATGATCTTGAAGCAAAAATTGGGTTAAAGTTTGTATTTTTCACAGTATACATTTCACGCTCCTCTCTGTCTATTTAATGGATTTTTCAATTAAAAGGGACCTTCCTGGCCGTTTTATCTGACTGCCTACATTACAAGGCTAAAAAGTAAGATGCACAGCAATTGCATGATAATGCAATGACAACAGCCCATCTTTTTTGTCCTTCAGCATTGAGGAGAGCACGTGTACGCGCAGATGTTTACACCTGTTCTTAATCAGTCACTTAAAATAAAGGACAATCAAAGTTTCAAAGACACTTGGAAATACATACACACTAAAAAGTTAGTAAGATTGTATGGACTATCCTCTGAGCACCTATTGTATATTTTCATGCTTGGGCAAAGTCTTTACCGGATGGCCATGCCGTGCCATAGCTTTTAAACCATTGACACATTGAAAAGATGCAGCAGCTGGAGAACACTGGTGTATTGCAGGTCGATTTGCTTTGTGTTTCAGAACCTATCACTATCATCGGGTGTAGCAAGAATGTCTCAATATGTGTCCTTTTACCGATCTTTATCTCTCCCTTAGGGTAAAGGCAGAGCTGACCACTTATAGGTGTGCTTTTATATGGGACTTGGACAAGATTTCTATCCCCATCTCACTAAGGGTGCATGTTCAAGCAAATATCTAGAATGCTAGAAATATACCAATTTATATTTAAATGCCAGTATGTTAAGGACTCATACCTCCAGGGCCCTTTGACAACAAAATTGAGAACAAAAGCTGGGTGGTTACAGGGTCTGATACCCCTTATAAAAAGGAACAACTTTTTGCCAGTTGAAAAAATTATCTGGAATGTGTGGTGAATTTGCCAAATGTGGTTCATCCTGTAATAGAATCATAGAACAGTTTGGGTTGAAATGGACCTTAAAGAACTTCCAGTTCCAATCCTGCAGTCATGGACAGGAACACCTTCCGTTAGACCAGTTTGCTCAGGTCCCTATCCATCCTGGGCAAATTTTCAAAATCCAGAGACTTTTAAATTCAGTTTTCATTTTGTAATGTTGGGAAGAATTTCTGAGCCTATGAGTTTTACAGTTTTCATCGCTGAGTCCAGAATTACTTTTTTCTTTAAAGAAGGACTGATATTCTTCAGTATTCAGTTATCTTCAAGAGAAACACAAACTTTTGTGTTAAACTTAAAATAAAACCATGGAAAAACCAAAACTGAATAAAAAAATGTACTTAAGAAATGATTAGTTGTTTTTCATAGAGAGTATATTTGTGGAGGTGATAAACAGGTGATTTTGGGAAATTCCATGCTGAACTTCAGAGACTATCAGAAGGCAGACAACCCACAAGAAGTTGTTTCTAGTTTAGGGACACATTTAAGGTGAAGATATTCTTATGGAAATGTGTGAAATTATATCACTGGAGTATGTGTCTGGACAATCTACAACATATCTAAATATATGCTTTTAGAAATAGATCATCTTCAGGGATCACATAGAACTTTGTCTGCTTTTTTATACTTTGGAAGTGCTCTTTGTACAAGGTTATGGAAGATCATGTCTTCCTATTTTCAGTTTTGATTACTCTGTGTGCAAACTACTTGGCCATGCAACCAACTTCTGAAGGATCAGACCCTTTAGGAGAGTGAAGATGCTGTATATAAAAATAATATACTTTGAGTGGGTTTTCCTTTTGATAGCATCTGGATTAATTGAAAGTGGTAAAATCAAAGGATACTCTCTGTGAGTGGATATATATGGATTTTAGCATAGAGTTAATTAACATTCAGTCTGGGTTATACTGAATGCACTATCAGCAGGGAAATCTCTTTATGACTCTCATCAGGCTGGTAGGGTTTGCTCCCATTCATACTTGCGCTGGGGATGAAAAGGATTGCCTATATATTAAAGATGTTGGTTTAGGGAAAAGGTGGGTATTCAGTGGATTGTCAGCAACAGATGGAGATCTGTCTGTAGAGGAAAGGGATATGAAAATAACAGCAAGTAGAGAGTACGCTTCTGTCTTTCTATATATGGAAGCAACAATGAATAGAACATATCAGAGCCTGAAAAGAAATTGCAAGAAAAAAGGGGAATAGGAACCAAGACCTTAATTCCTATTGCTTTTTTTTTTCCACTTTCTACAATATGCATCTTATAAAAATATATGGTGTTTTTTTTTAATATAATCACTTCAAAGCCCGATTTTTGAAGTCCTCTGGATAATAGATTTTACAAGTTTCTAGCATAGTTATTTCATTATTTTACTACTGGTTGAGACTGTCCCTTAAGATTGATGGACTGTCCTGTGCTATGTAAGACTACACACAGCAGTCACTGTGGGACGCACACTTGGAGGATGTAAGAGGACCTTCCAAACACCCAACCCATAACTGTGATGTCCATTTTAAAACCGGGAACAGTCTTTTAAATTTAGAATTAACTGTAATGCTTATGTTATGCAGGACCATAGCAGAGGTGGGAAGACTGAATTGTTGTGGATGTCTGCCAAAAGGGGATGTTGCCTTTTAGGTTGTGTGTGAGAAGGGTGGGATGGAGTAATCACATTCAATATCATTGCTGGGCTATACTACTGTAAATTAGAATGTATTTCCTACAGCACAGTAATATGATGTAGTTTTTTAATAGCCAATAGAATAATTAATTGTCAGTCCATTAGGAAGAGTTGCAGTGAATTAAAGCCTAACTTCTAACTAGAATTCACTGAGGCTGAGACTCTTATGCTCTCAGACTCTTAATTTTTCTCAATTTCTTTAAACGTATCTTTGATTTCATATTACCTCAATTGCTTCGAAAATACTTTTTGTTCCCCCTGGGATATCATGAAGAACCATCTTCTGTATTGATTTTTATTTTAAAGATTTGAAGGACATGGTTGTAAGCAGAAACTTGCCTCTTTTGCAAGGTTTTGTTTTTTTTTTCCCTTGTCCATAAATTCAAGCAACCTTTTTCTTTTATATTTTTCAGGCTGAAATGTTCTGATAAGGTGCCCCATCCTTTTCTGACACTAGATTTCTTTGTGGGCAGTGGCAAAGTTGAAGAGTCTATATTTCCAAGATCTTTGGAGGTCATAAGAATGTATCAAGAAAGCAGAAAAGTTGCAAGTGGTGTTAGATTGATCAAGCACAGTTCATTCCTGGGATAACACCCTGCCGTTCACTATTGCTATTTCCTTATATTTTTGACATTGTACTATGAAGGGCATTTATTTTTATAATAACATAAATATAATTTATTTTTTCACCTGAATTCTATATACAGCTTTTCGTTCTTCAGTAATTTATAACCTATTTTTTTAAAAAGATAAATAGAGGATGTTATTATATTTATGCATTGAATTGTTCTTTTTAAAAGGCTTTAATTTTTATACAGACGGTCTCCTGGGGTGAGAGAGGTTTATTGCTTGGGGTGCTTAGAAATTGATAGTTAGGATGAGCAGAAGCAGAAGAGGACCAAGAATTGCATACAGCTGTATTTTCTCTACAGAGCTTTTTGAAAAATAAAAACAAATTATGTTAATGACTGAAACAGAAATAGGTTTGATAATAAGTTTGGGGTTTTTCTTTAAATAGCTTAAAATACAAGTCATATCTTTTCTAGAAAACACAACACCAGTGAGTATTACCAGCCTAAGAGCTACTGACATTTTCAGACAAATTCAGACAAATCCTGGCTTGTGTCTAGAAATTATGAAAAATTATCTTTCTCTCATGCTCTTAGATGCGTCCGTAGAAAGTCAACTGTCATTTTAGCCATACATGGAATGACCAACACTCTTGGACAAGAAGATTTACTGGGGATTTTTTTCATTCGTCCCTGTGTCACCAGAATAACATCAAAAATAGTACAGTTTTGGGGGGGAGAGGGGGAGCGAGCTGCCTGTTTTGTTGTTTTTACTTTGATTGGTTGGTTGGGTTTTTTGTGGGTTTGTTGTGGTTTTCTGGGAGGTTTTTTGTTTCTTTTTTCAGAACAATTCTCTGATCCAGAGCTGGAGGATGTGAGACTACGTCAGTGAGGAATGCAGTCTGGGATGTTAGTGGAGAAGCTGAAGAAAGTGGGAGTCTGTCTCTGATTCTCTTTACAGAGAGGAAAAGGCACTTCCATTCATCCTTTCTTACAACAAACAACTAAAAGAAGTCAGATGAGTTGAGGTCTAGATAAGCCTACTTTTCTGTGTTGATCATAAAAAGTCATCATACATAACTTAGGCAGAAATTTTCCATTTACAGATGTTTGAATGCTCACAAGATATATCTTACGCTGTTCATACTGAACTTAACACCCAAGCTACTTCAGGTTTCTCCACAGTCCTACATTGCAATACTTAGACTGCCAACTGAGAAATAGACTGTGAGTTGTTCCTCACTCTACAGAGGAAAACTCTGTTATAATCACATTTATGATTGAATAGGTACTTCACAGTTTTATGAATTAAATTATTTATCCCTTTAAAAATATCAGCAGACAAATCTTGAGTTTTAAATGTTGACACTTCTCTTGGGAAGCAGGAAGGAAGAGATCAGGAGGATATCACAGTGCCAGTTAATGAGGTTAAGCCTTCAAGTATAACATTCATTAGATTATGTGGTAGTCTCTGCGAGCTGTTGAGAAATGCAGTCCAAAGCATATTTAACTGTAGAGCAGTACTTTCCAAAATTTACAGAATAACTGGAGGAAAAGGAAAATTATGTTATAGAAATACAGCACTTCCAAACAGCCTCTCCCCTTCTCTTTGTAGAATAGTAGAGAGTCTGAAGCTAACCCAATAGCTGTAGGGTCAGGAAGAATTTTGACCTGTGTTGAGTTTCCCACATTGTTAGCAGAGCAATAGGAATGGACAGAAAACACATTAATGAAAGGGTGTCCTTTCATAATGTTGTTTCCACTATTACAAACAGATGACTAATAACCTGATTTTTCTCTCAATTTAGTATACTGAGCAAACAAGAACAAGTGAAGTAAATGATGGAGAGAGAGAGTGTGAGAAATATGTATGAAAACAGTAATGGAAAGAAATCCATGCACTTGGTGTTATCTTCTGAATTCAACATTCAGGAAAAATATTCCTGTTGGATGAATTTTTATCTTTATTGGCAAAACGTGTAGAAAGGTTTTGCTTTAGAAATTACACAGTGTTTTTGGTTATGAAAGTATTTCACTATATCTTACAAGGAATTTAAAGCCATAAGAGACAGGACAGGAAATATGTCCCTATATTGAACTCTGTAACCTCAGTTATAAGCTAAGGCACTTAGTTTTCCATAGATATAAATATGGATGCACCATAGGTAAAGATCAAGTGGAACTGAAACACCAGCAATGCCAGAGGCTCTTGCAGTGGCAGGGAATCAATTGTATAAAATATACCTGGCTGAGCTTACAGGGTACATGTATCCTACTCTGCTGAGTCCCAACCAACCTTACCTAAGGAAATTCCTTACTGACACTAAATCTGGAAATGTTTGATCCTAGGCATGAGAGTAAGAGATAGTAACCAAGAATATAAGAAATAAAATGTTCACTTCACTGAAAAACTGATCTACCCAACCAGTTCTGTCTGTGAAATATTTCTGATGGGAAAAGGGAGTTAATGGCTATACAACTACTTATTGGCCATGAGTACATGTATAGGAAAAATTATATATATATATATAAAATTTAGGTTATAGCAAGACAGCTTTGGATGCAGGTGGGACAAAGGAAGAGGGAACTCCCACTCTTATGTCACAGAGCCCTTCTCGTAGTGAGTGTCTGGGGGACTGTGAGTTTATTAACAGGAGGATGTCCTCTCAGTACATTCCTGTCCTCTCAGTAGACAACAGAATGAAATATGCACCAGTTCTGTTAGAGTTTATTAACTAACTCTCTCCTTTTGCTGCTCAAGTGGTGCCACTGTTGTGGGAGGGGGTATGAGTGTGAAGAAGCATGTGCGATAAAACAACTATAAGATAGTAAAATCCTCCTCCACATCATTGCTGTTTCAGGGTGTGAAGCCCAAACTCTATCCTGAACCATAGCAAAGACAGTGTGGATGCCATTAATACTGACTGGTTAAAGCAATATCTCTGTCTGTCTTGCCAGCCAGGTAGCTTCAACTGCATTATGATAATACTGCATTACTTTTCAAAACATTCTACCAACTCAAAAACATGGCTTATCTTCCTGAAAGTAGAGCAGGGTCCTACTCCCACCAGCTCAGAGCCTGTGCTCTCAGGGGGCTCCACCTGGGGACCCCCAACCTGCCGCAATGATCACCCCATCAAAGGCAGAGTCAAGAGGTGGGTGAATATACGCGTCTTTGGTGGGAGAACACATGCATTCTACGGGCTGTGCATTAAGGGGTATAAACTCACAGTGGGACACAGTGCTTGAAACCATTAGTGAATTTCTTGCTATATTTTTTTTCATCTGTTTTTTCAATTGCTGCTGCAAGACAGAATTAATAATTTATTGTGAACTTGTTGAATTATAACTCCCTTAACTTGTGAAGAGAGACAAGAGGAATATCTTCTCTCTGGGGCAAAATCCCCTTCTTTCTTTAAGCCTGTTTCCTGGTCAGTTGAACAGCCTTTCTTTGATCTTTTACCTTCTTGAGACTTATTTATTAATCCTCTGTGATCCATGAGGAGGCTTTTTATAAATGATTTAATAAAATATATTCATTGAGTAGGGTTGGTGACCATGAGTTTCAGCATTCTGTAAGGAATGGCCTAAAAATGGAGGAAGATCTGATAGTAATACTTATCATCCTTCCAGACCTTACTTACCTTGCTTAGGTACAACCTTTCAGACAATATTTTGTGTGATTGCCTCCAATTTTTCAGATTTCTTTGAATTATTTCTAGAAACCTTTTTATCAATATTTTCTGTGTCAGGAAATATGCATTATTGACATAATTCTTTGTAAGAACATGAATGATTATATTACTGATGAAACTAAAGAAACAGACCCACCTGCTGCCTAGATTCAATTGGAGGGGAAAAATCCTCCCAGAACATTGCTGGTATTACACTAAGCCAAAAAAAAGAGCAAACTCTTACTGCCTCTAAATGTTTGACACTGAATTCTTTGCCATTTACTGAGTTCTTAGTCAATCATTATCTAGTAATCATCTCACTGTGAATGGTTCTAAATAATTTCAATCAGTTTTTTTGAACTTTTATGGTTTTGCACTTAAAGGACTTTGCTTCCCTTTTAGTTTGAGAAGGATAATACATTCACATTGCTTTTTCAGTTAAAAGAAACAAAATGCACCAGTACAGGTTAGTGATTGACCTGCTGGAAAGCAGCTCTGTGGAGAAGGACCTGGAGGGCTTGCTGGACAACAGGCTCTCCGTGAGCCAGCAGTGTGCTCTGGTGGCCAGGAAGGCCAGTGATATCCTGGAGTGTTTCAGGAAGAGCATTGCCAGAATGTCCAGGGAGGTGATCCTGTCTCTCTCCTCAGCCCTGGTGAGGCCGCATCTGTAGTGCTGTGTCCAGTTCTGGGCTCCTCAGAACAAGAAAGGCAAGGACCTACTGGAGAGGTTCAGTGGAGGGCAACAAATATGATGAGGGTACTGGAGCACCTCTCTTACGAGGAAAGGCTGAGAAAGTTGAGCCGATTCAGTTTTGAGAAGAGACGACTGAGAGGGGAACTCTGCAATGCATAGAATATCTGAAGTGTGGGGTGGGCCAGGCTTCTCCTGGTGGGGCCGAACAATAGGACAAGAGACAACCAGCAGAAACTGATGCACAGGAAGCGCCACCTGAACATGAGGAAGAACTTCTTTAGTGTGTGGGTGACATGGCACTGGAACAGATTGTCCAGAGAGGTATGGAGTCTGGACACAATCCTGTGCAATGTGCCCTAGGATGCCCCTGCTTGAGCAGAGAGGTTGGACCAGATGACTCACTGTGGTCCCTTTCAACCTTGCCCATTCTGTAAAAATCTAACTGATGCTGCTAAAAACCCTTTTGTGCAGAAATCAAACAAAACCTGTTGTATTTCCCGTGGTGTGCTCAAAATGCTGTCTGTGTACATCTCCAGTACCTGGAAGTTGCTCAGATCTGAGTTCAAGTTTGTGGAAACCCTTGTGAACCCTAATGTATCTATCAGGAAACGTGTCCTCAGTTTAGGGTTCATAGCAGAGCTAATCTTCTTGCACAGCTACTTCTGAAATATAACAGTGAAAGAAGATACTCTGACCTTTGTTTTATTTATTAAAAAGATCAATCATTGTTCTAATTTTTTAATGACATGTTCAGGACAAAAGTTTCCCAGACAGATTCTAGGTCAAGTATTAATGTATATGCTTTCTCTGGTGAAATAGGAAAATGTTTTTTCCTTTTCTTGCTCAACTGCAGAGACTTCCAGGTAGCTACAGGAGGATGTCATCCTACAAGTGATGCTTCATTCACTTGGGCTTAAGAAATGTTATTTATAACGCACTATAAATGCATTTATTCGTTTATTAGCATTCCCCAAAAATGAAAGTTGCTTAAAATAAAACACGAAGAGTGTGGAAGACAGTGAGATATGCATCTTTGGTGTTTATCCAGACATCATGCTTTATCCTAGTGATGGTGACATTTGTCACCTTAGGTTAATAATTATAAAATGCTTGGTGATCCCTCAACATAAAAACCACAATATAAAAAATGCAGACATTTATCTTTGCTGATAATGTGACCTTCCTGAATACTTGCTCTATGTTGGCAGTATTATTTTGAAAAAAAGATGTTTTAAAATTTGGCTTAATGTAAGAATTAATTAGCTTTCAAAATTAATTTTTGGCCAAGGAGGATACTTGTGGGTTCCATGTAGCATCACTTGCTGGAGGCTGGCAAAGGAGGTCCTCTATGCTTAATTGGAAACACTTTGCCAACTCATTGCTGTTTACCCATTATGCTCGGGTTGAAAAAGCAGAGCAGGAGAGCTGTCAAAACACAAATACTTTTATATCCAAGCCAGTCACTTTATTTTAGAATGAGGCTAGTCAGGGGGAAAAAGTTCATGACCCCACAATAAAAAATAGCTTACAGGAACAAGCCTAATTGTTTGTTTTCCCTTACCCTGCCAGTACTGAGTCTCAGTCAGGATGTCACTTTGGAGAATATTGTATCTTATTGAAAAAATAAATAAAATCAAAGTAAGGAGTCTGTTTATAGTATGCAGGGGTTTTTTTCCACTCCTCAAGCTGTAGTATAATCTATGCACTGGTCTAATTACAGGTTGTATTTGAATTAGTAACAAAGGCAAATGATGTAGGAATTTGCCCTTGATATGATGTACTAGAGGGATTGACTTTGACATTTTCCATTGATATTAATGGCACCAATGTTCATAAATCACCCACAAATCAGTGGGGAAGTAGACACTTGGGTCTACCAAATGCATAATGTCCCAGTATCCCAAGCCCAGAGCTGATCTTTTAATATTTAAAAGATATAGTTTCTAGGGAGATGGGCTGAGTTGGTTTGTTTTGTATTTACTTTACTTTAGCCAAACCCTTCAAAGATCTTGTTAAAAGACTGCACTGAAAGTCTGAAGGACTCTGGCTACAAATGTGCCTTCTCAGACACTGCAGTTCATTTCTGAATGCTGTTAAAAAGCTGGAAAGGTTTCTGGCATGCTGGAAGCTTATGTCACCTGTCACTCTACCAAATAATTTGTGGTCTTATTTTGAGAGTTAGCATGAGCTGAGGACCATTCTCAAACAGTTGTCTAGGTGCAAACATTTTGTTCTGAAGGACAGGAGAGCTTAATAATATTGACTCTGGCTATTTCTTATCAAATGAATGATCTGGTGAAAATTTAATCTTACTTGCATAAACTTAGTCTCTTTGCGTATTGTGACACCCATGTAGTTCCTAAGCTTTGCGAGACTGAGTGCATTCTGTTGCCATTAATCATGTCTCCTTTTGAGAACCTTTTACATAGGCTGAAAGTGTCTTTTCTAGAATAAATACAAGAAGGAATAAAGCCATAGTTCTTACAGGCTCTTCACTGTTCCGAATCTCCTTCCCAACCCCAAATATAACCAATTAGTGATAAATGTCATGAGGCAATGAAGTGTATACTTTTGTATTAGGCATAAGACTGAGAAAAGCAATTTATTTCAGTCCTTCACCCAAGTGGCACAGAAGGA
The DNA here is from genome assembly GCA_013396775.1 of Cephalopterus ornatus. NCBI lineage: Eukaryota > Metazoa > Chordata > Aves > Passeriformes > Cotingidae > Cephalopterus > Cephalopterus ornatus. Next base: position 49,966 of record VZRE01001734.1, read on the forward strand.
TAGGATTCTGTATAACGGATGGATAGACAACACCTCCTTTAAGTGAGTGTCTGAATTTGTGTTCTGGATGAACCATAAAGATGATATTTGTTATTTGTATACACCAATAGCAATGCCTACTTTCAAATCACTGACCAAGAAATAATTGGTTCTGTTATCCCCCCTAAAGTAATTTATTCTCTGTATTGCCCATTTTAGCAAAGTTTCAAATTATGTGAAGACTTGGCTACCAGTGGTGGTTTGTGAAGTTGTGGTTTTGTACTCTAGGGAATTCATCTGGTGTTGCTGCTAATTTATTTATTAATGCTTTACTCACAACAGGGACTAAATATTTAAAGTTTGTGACCTGCCCTATCTCCAGCAGCTCGAAGCTTTTAATTTTCTTTTTTTTTTTTTCACATACTGCAGAAAAAGAAAGTACACTTCTAAATAGTTTTTTCCCTCTCCTTTTTCCCCCTCTGTGGTTCTCTGAAAGGTTAGGTTTGACAATAGGAATATAGTCACAGATACTCTAGGCAACAAATGAGAAATGTTCTTTTGTGACCTTAATGTTGGCAAGTGATAATAACCAGTGAACCATGAAATACTGCTGCAATATTGTTCATGACTTTTCTGTTTTCTAAGATTAATTTTCTGTTCTGAAATAAAGTGACAATCATTTATTATTCTGTTTTACATAGCTTCCACCGGGAAGCAAATATGAAAAGCTTAATTTCTAGTCCACTTGCAGCAGTATTCCTAGTGAAGAATCAGATATATATGTCTAAGTATTCCTTGCTTAATGTATACAATACCATCCTTTTGTTTAGTCTTAGAAATGTCTGGGTTAGGATAGAGTCAGTTAATGTTTAAAAGTGGAAATTACTTTTCTCTCCTAGGGGTTAAATAGTTATAATACTAATTATTAATACACTACAGGTGTGAACTTTGCAAGAATATTTAATTTTGAGCTACTGTTTTCTGAGAACTTATCATACTTTTCTAAAGAAACATTTTCCCTTTTCTCTTTAAAATGCAACAAACAGTAATTAGCCACCAAAAACTTCTTGCTGCCAGCTATTTCTATTCAACAAGTAGATTAGAATAACATTTTCATCAGAGGATGCATATACAGTTCTCATATCAAGCCTAGTTCACCTTTCCGTGTAAACCATTATCTTTTCCTCCATAGGCTGTTGGTAAGCAAAGAATTTCAGGGCTTCATATAGTGCCAGTCTTACTCATCTTGAGTAGCACTTACCCATATCAATGCTTCTATCGACTTCAGTAATATTGCTACTCTGAAATACATCAGGTGAGTAAAGCCAGGAAAAAGAAAAGCCTTTAATTTCAAGGTCAAATGGATGGGGGAAAGTAGATAGCAATATTTTTAAAGTCAGTGGGGTCTGTTTTTTTCTTCAAAATGTATGTGGCTATGCGTTATGACTTAACCATTTAACTAATGAAGAGCCTGATTCTCAGAGAGGCTGAATACCGATCAATTTTGTTAATGTTATATTTCTCAGTGAGTTATTTCAAGAAGCTAGCAGTGGCCAGGGATTATTTATTCTGGAGTGGGATCCATTCTGAATACAATGGGTACACTTTTTTTTCTGGAAAAGGAAAGAGTTTCCAAATATTGGGGCATAAAATTATATGCTGGATCTTCTGTTTGGTCATCTCAGTTAAAGTAGACTGGCTTCAGGAAAGGGTGGATTAATTCAGAAGGAAATTTCTACTCTTTTGAACATCAGATCAGAACTGGTGGAATTACTTAGGCAGAGGATTAGGTGCCTGGCATCAACGACTTCCAGCAGAAAAAATACTGATTTATGTTCACTTGAATTAGGGGCCAAAGACAAGGGGCTCTGGTAGACCCATATGGACACTGTGCTCCCAGTGTCTCTCACACTGACTAGTATTAACTGGTAGATCAAACAACCGCTAATAATTCTGGAGTCTTAAAATAAACAGATTAAAAGGAAATCCTCTGTGTTAATATTCTGATAAGTAGCCTAAACTCCAAGGTGATGTGCTGTAGCATGGCTCAGTCGGGCTCCAGCTGTTCACACATTGCAGGCTGTTGTTTCCTGGTTTAATGATAATCCCTTTTCTGGAGTGTTCTGATTAGATAATTGTTAAAAGCAAGAGTAAAATGTTAGATGCACCACTATTAGTTATCAAAGTCTCGGCTGCCAGGAATTAGATACAGTGCTGCTGCCACTAGATGTGCAATAAATAGTGTTTGTGTTAAGAGTCAGAGATTACTTTTGTTCGAGACGTCTCTGCTCATTATAACTCTACTTGAGGATCCTTCTTGAAGATTCGCGGCAAAGCTCAAGCTAAGACTAAATATAAAGCCAGCATCCCAGTGGGATTTAAAACAAATAGAAGATAAAGGACCCTTTTTTTTATCTACTGAAATGACCACAACTTGAAGTGGATAATTTACTGAATTACATTTCATTTCCTTGTAATATAGTACATGACATACAAGCAAGATTAGGTGCTGGGATTCAGAAGCAATGAAACAGAAGTCTGTGGGTGCTCAGTGGGTATTTATACGCTTCTTTAAAACATGTTTTATCTAAGGAAATTCAAAAGGAGGCTATATGCTGTTATTCAGAAAACAGTTTTATGGCATGATCATGGATTATGCAATCATGACATGCAATGTTTATATCTGAAATACTCAAATTTTACTATGTAATTCAGGAAGTCTTCCTAGAGGAGGTGTATACAAGGGTGACTAGTAAAAGTATTTTCTGTATGGAGAATAAAGAATTTTACCTTAAAGTTACTAAAATTGACATAGATAAAACACATTGCACAGGACATTTTGGAAGGCTGAGACTTCAGTAAGAAAGAGACACTAATCAAAAAGAAATATTGGTTTATCTATCCACAGTTTTCCATTCCCATTAAGATAATGTTGTCCCTTGTGCCTGTATTTTGTGGCAATTTATGTCGTCATAAAATCTCCCAGGTGTTCACCACAGGATGTGTGCCGAGTGGGACTGATTGCTTCAAGGGAAACGTTGATGTTAAAGTCAGAGGTGTAGTTTTATCTCAAGGTGTTTAAGTCTTCAGTTATGTTTTCAAATGTCTCTAGTCCACTCAAACCCTGTTTTGGGCCCCGTGTCCATTTTGGGGCGAGTTTAGCCCTTCAGCTACTGAATCCTTTGAACACTGAAGCTTTCATCCTGCAGTGCTGTATAATAGCCATCCACATCCATTATCCTCTAACTCATAGACTTCAGCAGGAATTTTGGAATTGTAAAATTGCATGTAATAAAAATCTTCAGTTGTAGGATATTTACAAAATGCACAGATATCATTTGAGTGTTCACGTATGACAAAAAATAAGAGCCTGAATAAGTGTATCAAAGAAAATATAGTACCGTTTTTGTTTGAAAATCTATTTCTTTGTTCCTGGTTGTAACCAGTTCTGTACTGCACATTCTCTACATGAAAACTCCCACCCCTACCAAACAGGAGATAAAAACTAATTAAAGAATAGATTTCTTGCTCCAATTTTAATGATTCATATTGATTTTTTTCTGGTATATACGGAAGTTGTACCTAGACCTGAACAGAAAATGAAGTAAAATCAGGAAATTATTGCATTTCTTCAGCTAGAGATCTATTCTTTTCTTTCTCCTAGGAAGCAAGAAGTTATATTTTGCTGGAAATAACCAGATTTCTCTGAGTGGCAAATGAAACTTGTTTGTCACAGCAGAGGGCAGAGCTGAAGGTCAGAGCAGAAACTCTGGTAGCTGTGACACATTTTCATGAGCTGGATCATCTCTCTGTGATTGACAAAGCTGACACTTGCAAGAAAAGGAGTGAAGGTGAAGGGGCAGCAGATTTCCTCATGGTTCTGTGGAGAGGGGGGGAGGGTAAAAGAGGGACTGATAGTAAGGCCCTCTAAGCATGAATATAACATCATAAAAAATAAATAGATGGCTAAGTGGCAGAGCCCAGGGTTGAGCCCTTAGAGAGACAGGTAGAGGGACAGATGCTTTCCAATGGGCTTTAATCATCTGCTGCCTCAGTGGTTTTCTCTACCAACTGCTGAGGTTCAGGGCATCTGTTTCAATGGAAATGCAAGAGAGTTAAAGAAGTTTCTGATATCTGAGAATGAAAGAGAGGAATTTTTGCCATTAAAATCAATATATTAAGAAGAGATGTTGCAGTTACATTCACTATAAGACTAGAATCTTGCAGCAGGATTCCAGTGCAACTTGGAATGATCAGGCACTGCCTTGAAAGGTCAGTTTCTTTGTGTTTCTTTGATTTCACCGTGAGACATTCATTTCTTCTTCTGGTGATACATCTACCTGCCATAAATTTCTCTCCATGTTTTTTTCCCACAGCTTCAACCCTTTTTAATACTGGGAACAGCAGAATCAGCAGAAGTCTTCTGTTTCAACATAATTATTTAGGCTTCTTTTTTGCCTGCCAGTTTGATATGCAAGTTGGAGAAATATGATTGAGAATAAATTGCTAAATTTTTGATGAATATCTGTTTGTAAAACTGTAATCAGAGAGCAGCAGTTGGTGCCTCATTGTCTGCACCAATGCATGTAGGTAAAAAAGTGGGGGAAGGTGTAAGCACGATGAAGGACAGAATTAGAGATCTAAATTATAACACACACACACACAAACAGGTGCATTTGCTAAGATTCACTTTCAATTCCCCCTTACTACGATCTCATATGCTGACATACAACAGTTACATGTCCTTTTACCACAGTCATCAACTCTAAAGTATGTGACCTTGACTATCACTGTTACTCTGCCCTACCCTTTCTCTCAGGATACAGAGCTGCATCTTCTCCCAGGTTAGTTAGTTTCATCACTGTTCTATCTAATTGCTTCCCACTATCATTTCTATGAAAAAACATAGTCCCTTTCAACCCTAAATTTATGTTTCTGTAAGGATATTAAGGAAAAAGAATTACACAGTGCTGCAGGTGGAGGTAGATATTGTTTTTTTTCCTCCTGACATCTTTTTCTGTAGTATTATTTGGATGATTTTCCATACTGCATCTTGAGTTCTGTATGAGTAATTCTCTGGAACAGAGGAGATTATAGAAGCCTATATTTTCAGAGGGTTGGGGGCTGTTTTTGAGATCTACCTGCCAGGAGGGGCTAAGGGATGGGAGTCAAGACAGAAATGTTTTTCAACATCTGTGAGTTCCACACAGTCAGTGGCCTTCAAAGCCCCTCACACATGTTCTGCTCCTACAGCTGGGTGTGGAGCTTGTTCAATTCAACCTATGCATCTTTTCGACTTCAGTGAGGTTTTAATCAGGCCAGTGCACTTTTCAGTTTGGTTCCTTTCTAGATTATTCTCTAGGTTTTCTTGTTATTTTCAGCTCATTTTCTGTCACTGTTGTTTATCATTATTTATGAGCCCTAAGAAACAGCAATTTCAGCAAAATAAGACTAACTTCTAAGACTTGGAGCTGGCTGTCTGGTACAAATTCAGTGGGGAAATATGCTACTGCTGTTCACCAATCTCAAACTCCTCCTGTAAATCTTAATAAGGTCTCAAATTTGGCAAGGAGGGATACCCTTGGGAGAGCTTTAATGATTTTACAGTACTAAACATGTAGAGGACAAGTAGGATGCTTTGTCTCCAGACTTGTAAAATATAAAGCATTATGGAGTCTTGTCAAGTTGCAGACTTTACGTACTATAAATAAGGATAATGAGGCATTGAAAACAGAGGCGGGGTATCTGAAAACTCTTTATTATAAAGGCAAATATTTCTTTGCATCATTAACCTAAAATTTCACAGAATGACAGTAGAGCAAAAAATCTTCAAATCAGAGAATTGCAATAAGAGGATGAAAGGTCAGGACTTTGTCACTGTATTTACTTGCATTTTGGTTTTGCATGGACAAGGATCAACTTCTACACCATAAAAAAACCTCCACATTTGCTTGTATATCAAAGATTATTTTTCTTTTTCCACGTGTCACTTTACCTTCTCAAACAGCATAGATAACAATATCACCTGAGTGCTTCCCTAGTGAATTCCCTTTTTATTATTTTTATTTTTAATGATTTCATAAGGACCTTGTTTTGTCATCATTTAGTCTTTTTGTCAAAGTACTTATGTATGTTTCTCAGACAGTTTTTCTTTGCATCTCTGCTTCTTCATTGCAGTTGTGATAGCCATAAAATAGAATTTTCTAAAACTGGAGAACAAGCTGATATGCTTCATCCAGCAGAGCTGCAGGCTATTTTTCATGATTGCACATATATTGTGTTGATTATGATGAATCCGAACGATTTTTAAATAGGAAAAAAAAAAGGTGGATAGAAAGGGGGAAGAACAGTCTGCCTTCTGCTGCCCGGCAGAAGCTCCTGAAAGAGATTAAAGATGAATGTGTCCTGTGAAATTGTTACTATTCTGACTTATGCCTAGGTGGGTGAGCACTTTTTCTCTGTTATTGGGCAATTGCTTTGATATTTTCTTTTTAAAAAGTTGTCATTAATATATTTGTACTGCAAAATATCGACCATTTTGATGCATATGGCTATTTTTGTATATTCAAATTATTTATTATGGAAAATTGCTGCAGTATAGCTACTGCAACTGTAGCTTACTAAACAACACTTGCCATTCTGAGCTTTACTGTTACAATGGCTCAGTAAGACAGGAACATGTACACCACTGCATTAGAAACAAAAGGGGAAAGATGTGAATTAAGAAAATGAGAGGTAGAACAAATGAAAGAAGAGACATCTTGTGGTTTTCAAGACAAGGACATTGCTATTTCTTAAAGAGATGGATGCATTTGTTTGTACTTCATTTCCTTTGGGATTATCGTTGCACATGATTTATGCAGATCCCACAGACAAACGAGTGTGTAACCACAGTGCTTTGTGATCTTTATGTTGGTAGTGGTTCGTGTCTAAAGATTTGTCCACAGCAAGCAAGGCTGACCGCAAGAACAGCAAGAAATATATATCCTAATTTCAGAGATATTAGGGTTCAGAGAACATTATTATGGAACAGAATTCAGCTGCCAAAACTGCCACTCATTCTTTACTCCATCAGGTTTAATTTCTCCAGTCTCCATTTGCTACAGTGCTTGCACTTAGCAAGAAAGATTTCGCACTGCCACTGGCCTTCAAGAGAACTTTATACAATGAATCAGCTGTGGTTGCTGAAGAGGAAGGATCCAAGGAACATACTGGGAGTTTGAATTCTGGCAAGATTTTTTAAAATAGATCTCATTTACACAGAATAACCCCAAGATTATTATGACTCAGCTTTTAAAGTGATTCCATTAAATTACTTTAAATTCAATAGCTGAAATCCTTTCTGAGAAAAAAAATATATTAGTTTAATTAGCTCCCTGCCAAAATTAGAAAGGTTCTTCATCCAGAGAGTGGCTGGGCACTGGAACAGGCTCCCCAGGGCAGTGGTCACGGCACCAAGCCTGACAGAGTTCAAGAAGCATTTGAATGATACTCTCAGGTACATGGTGTGACTCTTGGGGTTGGTCCTGTGCAGGGCTAAGGGCTGGACTTGATGATCCTTGTGGGTCCCTTCCAACTCATCATATTCAGTGATTCTGTGAAAATAAATAGAAACTAGTCAACTTAATTCTTCCTAGGAGCGTTCACAAATGCACGTCAGCTAATCCACTTTCAAGTCACACTTTGAGTTAAGTCAGGTTCATTTTCCTGATTGCCCCTATTTAGACAGGTCTTTGGAAATGGGCTCCAGTTCCGAAGCTCAGGTTAGGATGTGAATATAAATCAGTGAACTCTAAGACTGCTGTTGGGATCCTGCCTGGGTCAGACCAACATAGCTTTGCCCAGTTAACCTCTTTTACCCTTCATCAGCGATGCCTTTAGCATCATTTTACTGTTATTAATGCTGCCCCTTTCTGCAACTTTTTGAGCAAAAAGACACTGGGCTCTTTAGAGGTAAAGCCCAGCTGTGGTTAATAGCAGGGCTAGTGGCACTGCTGCTGAGGAAAATAGCAGTGACAGCAAGAAACACGGATAAAATTGACACTGAGACTCTGACACGGTAAAGATTAGTTTCCAGTGAAAATTACTCCCTCGTGTAAGCCAGCAGCGAGACCATTGTGGGGATCATGCAACCAGCATCTCCCCCATGGAAAGAGAATCCAGGGAGTTATATTCGACTTTTTTTTTTGGAAAGAGAATCAGATAGCCTGCCTCAGCCTCCCATGCATTCAAATCTGGCCTTTCAAATCCTTATTTTCATTGCATCAGACACATTCTGCAAGTGCACATCAGTAGTGGCAGCAGCACCTTCCTCTCTGACAAACACCTCTGTGCTTTCTGCCAGGCAAATACATACTCTGCGAGTGCCTGCCACCAGTCTGTGAGCCAAGACACCTCTTTACCTTCACTCAGTCCCAGCTCAACTTTTGTTCCCTGCGTGTGGCATGTCAAAGCAGAGTTTTCCAATAGAAGAAATGATCCAGAGGACTCCTAAGACATGTATGAAAAAGAGGGCCTGAGACTGGTTGTGCAAGCAAGTGCATAGGGATGAGCAAGAAATAGCATAAGCATGTATCTCACCTTAAAAAGAGAAAAGGATGTACAATATAAGGGTACTTTGTATCTCCCACGAGAAATTAAGCAAGGGGCATTGCTGCTGTACATCTGAGCAATTTCTAGAGTTTTGGTTAAAAATGGGGTTTGATTCCCCTTTCTGACCTTCAAGAATTCAGGTTGAAAAGGGAACAGATGACTTCAGGCCAAAGCTGTTCTCTCCAGAGACAATAGAGGCTGAGCTTAGGCACAGATTTCTTCCCATCCTAAATTCTGCTCAACTGCAACAAATTCCTCTCACCAAGAGTGGACTTTTCAAACAGACCTGCTGAATAACACCCTAGCTGTGCTGCTTGTCCTCATTTAAATATAAAAGGGGTTTAGGATGACTAGAGAATTGAATATCCAGGCAGAGAAACTGCAGTCAAGATGACTCACGCTTGCCTATGAATAAGTCCAAAGACTTGAAAAAACCTGACCAACTCCCAAACTTGCTCTGAGGACAAGAACAGCAGTGGTGACTCCCGTGGGATCACACACATGCTTACAGTTACACAAGTATAGTACTATCTACCTCCACAACTGCAGCCCTGGGCTAAAGCTGTGGTAAAGCCCACGTGGAATATCAATATGATATGACCAGAGGGAATAGCTTTAAACTGAAAGGGAGTAGGTTTAGATTAGATATTAGAAAGAAATTCTTTACTGTGCGGGTGCCGAGGCACTGGCACAGGTCACCTGGTAAAGCTGTGGATGCCCCATCCCTGGAAGTGTTCAAGGCCAGGTTGAGCAAGCTGGTCTAGTGAAAGGTGTTAAGGACCCTTGCAATCCAAACTATTCTATGATTCTATAATCAAGGGTCTTTTCCAACCTAAACAATTCTGTCATTCTCTGATGTTTTATTATGCCATGTGAAGGTACCACCTTTAAGCTCTGCACTCCTTGAGCTGTTTGGTGGTGGGTACAGGCCCAACCCGTGATGTCACCATTGTTACTCCTTCAGTTTCCTTGTTCAGTTCCTGCTTTAGAACTCTATCGATTCCTCTTTTGTAACGAGTATCTTTATTTGCGCTGATGTGCCCAGTTCATGGTTACAAGTCTGAAAAAAGAACAAGAATAATTGTTATTATGACTATGAGACGCTTGTGGTAGAGTCTGAAAAAAATTATAATCAAAAAATTATTTCCTGTTTTGATGACCTAGAAGCTGAAACATTTAAAAACAAATCACAGTGATCACAGCCGATAAATTTTGATGCTAATAATAATAATATTAAAAGTTGTTCTGGCTCAAAATATAAAAAACACAATAGGATTTTGCAAACCTGTCCGAATATATTTGTATTACAATAATATACATAACTTTCAGGGAAAGAATTAATGTGGTTTAGTCTCTGGAGCCTACAGCATGGCCTAGTCAGGTTGAGTAATATACAGAAATAGTACAGATACATAAATGCAAGCACAGTTATTGACACATTACCTGCTTGTTCTCAAGGATAAGGTATCTGGGTTTTGGCACTAATCTTGAATTTTTTTTTCTCAGGCAACAGTCTAATTACATGCTTTTTATTCAGTTCATTGGTGGATTTACTATTAAATTTCTGGTTCTTTTCATATAGTCCCACATAAGCTCTTATTGTTCCACTATCCATTACATGCTGACATGAAGACAAGTTGCTTTTCCTGTAACTGTTTGCTTCATTGGATTTAGCCCTCTGAATGTCATATTGAGAGTTACAGAAGTTATGGGAGCAGAAGGTGATTTCAAGAACACATGGAAAAAAAGACATAACATTAAAGCACCGATAAAAAAGAGGATGCAAATCAAAGACGTGCAGCAAAGCTAAAAGAAATTTTGAGAGATTTTCTTACGTAAAATGCCATTAACTAGGGTGGAAATTGCATCATAAATTTAATATATAAGAATGCTATTAAGAGAATCTTCTTGAATTGCAAAAATACGATTTCCCTGGTATTTTAGGCTTTCCGTGGTTGAACCTTGACAGATTTGAAAGCAAGATTTGTGCAGACAGACCAGATTTTTGTAGTAAGTTCTGAAAGTCAGGATGGTCTTGTTCTTTAGTTACTAAATCTCCCTGCTTAGCAGAGCTTCTGTTCTGGTTCAGTTGTATATTTCCTATGCAGAAGTAATTTAATATCTTTTTGCTTCTTTTTTTTTTTTCAAAAATCAGAATGAATTTGGACTAATTGCCCAAATATAATTTTCCAGGTCTCAAAAATTTAGAGCACATACCATATCCCTTTAGCAGTTCAGAGTCCACCTCTCTTAATTCATATCTGGCAGTTAAACCTACCTTCTTTTTCTTACCTAACTCTGTGAGAAAGACTGGAATACACAGACAAAGCATAGCAAGTAGGATTTCTTTGCATTTCTTTCTCCAGAAAGATTTATAGTTCAGTACTCAGAGAGCAGCTGAATTTGCCTTTTCCTACACCACATATACTTATTTTTCACTTATTGGAGTGTTTTCCACAGGGAAATTAAATATTTTTCATGGCAATACTTTTGTGAAAAACTATACATGTATGTGTATATATATTTATGCAATAGATGTAAAAGAAAATCTAATAGTTTTTCATGTTGGCTATGATACTGAACAGATGCAGGCATTAATCTGGATACTTTTTGGTGTTTTAACTTTGTTTTGTGAGAATAAACTTATGACAGTAGCTGTTGCCTCTTCCTGACTCAGAGATTCAACATCTCAAGAAAAGCTAATTTATGAACCTGTGTTCTTAGCTATAGGGAACTGATGATAACTTGGAATAAGACGTCATAGGTTACATTCTTATCTGTGAAAAGCACTAAGTAAACAAAATAATTTAGTTGAAATGTATGATAAGGATAAACAATGATTTCTTTTTAAACGAAGTGGCTGCAGTATGCAACCTTGCTCTCCTTTAGCTTATCAGAGTGTGTATCATGAAGGAGGAGGCAGATATGAAAGTGACAGCGAAATCCCAGGTTAGGAATAGTGAAGGTAAGAGTGGTTTATGTGATTAGTAGTTCTCATATCCAAGCTCTAATTCTTGGGCAAAAAAAATTACCCATATGTACTTTCTGCTGAAAAGGAGCCCCATTTCAGAAGTCAAACTTGATTTTTTCTCAAATCCCTTTTCTTATGAGAGACTCACCTGTTTCAACAGATTTCCAGTGTCCACAAAGAGTTTCCTAAGCTTTCACTTGGTATCTTAATCAATTTACAACTCTCCTCCGAAGGCATAACTATGGCTTGACTTTGGCTCTAGAAGTGCTGATGTCTCTTTGACAAGACAAAAAAAAACTAATTTCACAGCCAGGAAATAAAAGCTGTCACTAAATGTGAATGCAAAGTAGGAAGTTAATATTCAACTACTAAGAAATCATTTATCTATTGTGAGTGAAGGACTCTATGAGGAGTGGTAGGGCATAGTTCAAACCTTGGTACATAACCTTTTGTGCACTGAAAATATATGTTTCATACAAATAGGCATTCTGAGAACTCATCTTTAAACACTTACTATGAGAACAATATGTGAACCTCACTCTTGATGGAGAACAGACACAATGAGATCCAATTAACTTTGGGGTGATGGTAGTTTTATATTGCTGGGATTGAGGGACAGTGCAATACAGGAATAAAATTCCTGTAAATGGCTCTCGGCGAGCTTTTGACTTATCTTTTAGAGGATTAGTGCAGAGACAAAAAAAACCAACACATAGTGCTAGCCGCGGCCATCATTCAATACCACTATGACTATAGGACTTCCCTTTCATTCATTTTGAAGCAGTTCTCATTCTTCTTTAAAACTAGCTTCTCATGATAGAGAGGAAGATCTAAGGTTTGATCTCTAGAAAGATGTTCACATAATTTCGGAAATAAAAAGACCATCCATCTGAGCACTTCCTACAGACGTGGCCATATGGTGCATTGTCAGCATGGTTAACTGTGCCTGTGCCCGGCTGCCCTACATGTACATGTGCAATATGTACGTTTGTATGTATAAACAAAAGAAGTGTAGAGTGTATATTTATAATAACTGTGAGTGTATATTTATAATATCTTTGTGGGAAATTCTGACTTAAGGCTCCTGTCTCACTTTAGGCCTCTGTAGATGCATTAGCAATAAGATTTGCATCCTTACTCGCTTGCATCTGTGTCGGAAGGTGCACATTACAGGGGCCAACACCAGCTTGTATATAAAGCTACCTGATAAACTGTCCTCATTTTTTTTCCTTTTTTTTCCTGTCATAGTAATTTGGTCTTTGAAATTAAACTTCTTAAAAAGAGTTAATGTTTATTTCCAGATTTGTCTGGTTCTTTTATAATAGTTCTTTACTGCAGAATTAAAGCTTAACTTGAATGACAGAGGATTTTACTTAGCAAAGTTTCACAGAAAACTTCCATCAACACTGAGATCACTTGCTTAGACTATGGATTTTCTCTCTGAAATTATACAGCTCTATACTAGTCCATTCCTATAACTCAGATGTGTGAGCACTAAGTTGTGAAGCAGACAATCGAGATCTCAGAGGCAAAAATGAGAATCCCTAACAGTGTTTCTGAGGTGTTAAAAAGAGATTTTCTTTGATGGCATACATGTTGTTCTACAGATAAAGTGTTGATATCTCTTCACTTGTACTTAAAGTTTGAAAGTTGTCTTCAAGCCATGCTTTGTTGTAAATTCAACTGGAAAAGAAAAAGAACAATTTTGCTGCCCTAACCATGTATCACCACACTCAAAGATTTGCATACATTGAGTTTCTATGCACAAACATCCAAAGGTCTTTGCCAACCCAGTAACCAAATGCAAAACTGTGAGCCTATGGTCTCATTTTGTTACTGAAAAGTGGATTCTGCAACATAAATAAGCACAAGAACAAGGGATTATTTTTTTCATAGGAGAGCCAGCAATGAAGGACGACAGAAACAGAATATGATTTTTGCCTGAGGTCCCACTTATTTTTGGGAGATAAAATTATTCTTGTTGTCAGTGGTTCATTTTGCTGGTTGTTTTAATTAATTTAAAACCTACAGGCCTAATGCTTATATCTATTTTTATATCATTACTAGATATCCTCAAATTTTCCCCGAAGTCTCCTCCAGATGCCTAAATGCATCTGTTACTGTTAGGAGTTTCAGGGTTCTTTTCACATAGATCACTCAACAGCATTAGACTAAACTTGGAAGCTCTGAGTGTCTCATTGATAACTTTTTTCCATATGTCAACCTGATCCTTTCCCCACTGAGCTGGTTTTCTGTGGCCTTGCCATTTTCTAAAAATGCAGTACGTTCCACCTGCTTGGAGCAAAATCCCAGTCCCATCGGAGTCAATTTTTGTCTTTTTAACAGCCTATTGTAAAAGACTGCATCACAGGCTTCCAGGAGGTTCTAATAAACTATTTTAACTGGTTCTTCTTTACTGACTCTTTTGTTAATGCAATAAAAAAATTCTAGCATATACAGGGCAAGACTTGCTTTTCTCCAAACTGTATTAATCACTGCTAACTGCTGTTCATGTATGCAGTTTGGTTACTCTATCTAGCTTTAATTAGTATTTCAGCTATTTTACCAGGTACTGAGAAAAATCTATTCTGACTACTATTGCTAGAATCTATTCCTCTTTCGATCTAGGTGCATCATTTACTACTTCCCAGTCTTCCGCAATACAGCTGATTTTAATGAGCAACTTCTTGTGGTTAGTGTCTCCAAAGACAATACTTTGTGTTTATTTCAGCTACTCCCTACCCCCTGGAGAGACTCAATCTTCACTTACATCTAAATGAAGATAAATGTGACTGATTAAGTTGATAATTGTTTATGGAAATTATTTTTCAAGTGTTTGCAGTTCCTAACCCAGGTTCAGGTTTTGCCAGAGTTATCTTTGTGAGGACAGTGTGGTCTAGCGTCTAAGGCCAGGCTCAGACCTGGAGGCTGAGGCAGACCCTGTTACCAGCCCTGATTAGAACTTTGTGTATGATATTTGACAAGTCACTTTATCTTGCCATGTCTCCATTCCCTTACAGGTACCATCATGATCAACTTACTTGCCAATGAGCTGTCAAACCTTCTGGTTAGAAGGTTTAACGTGAGACCTCTGACTGTCCTTTCTTTGGACATCTTGCCCATGCTCAGAGCTGATATTCCTGTAGCAAAGGGAAGCTTGAACTGCAGTGCATCTTATTTAGCATGGTATTTTATAAGCTAGGTCCATCTCTAACCTAGCCTTGGTGAAACCACGGAGTCACTGCCTTTCAGCCAGTGGAGTTGAAGACAATTTTCACTTATGTTACTCCTCTGAGAACTTTCCCCTCATCATTTCTGGAGATTCTCAATGTATTAATTCCATTTCAGTTTTATGCATAAAGCACTTCCTTTTTTACACAAGTCAAGTCCTCTAGGTCACATAAACACCAAACTCATAAACACAGGGACCTCCCTTCATGATAATGAAGAAATCATCGACATGAATTCAAATTCAGATTTTCATCTCAGTCTTTGTATAAGATCAAAACAACAAAAATAATTGCTTTGGCTATGAGATTTTTTTTTTCAGGCTGTAAGAGGGGGAAGTGCTGGCAAATTTTAGTTATAGAGGTTAGAAGACAAACTGAACAACGATAAAGTAAATTTAGAAAGAGCTCTAAAGACGAAGTACGAGCCTTACTGAATCTGCCTTTATTGCTTACTACCTAACATTTTATCTACTCTAGCGGGAAGATTTAAACAGAGTGTTAAAAACCTATGTAAATACTCCCCCAAACTCTCCTTTTTGTATAAAGCACCTTTCCATGCTCATAGCACAAATAGGGTTTTGCATGTATACCTTCTGTGCAAGGTTTGCCTAAAGATTTGCTCGTATTTTATTCAAATGTTGAGTATGTTTGTTCCAGCCTTTTCCCCTGTGAGTTCTAATGATTTTTATTTTCTCAGTACAATGTCTATAATTGTGTGTCAGTTTAATGAAAGCAGTGGAGGGTTGAGCAAGTGAAATATCTGTATTCCAGCTATAAGGGTAGAGTGCTTGGGAAGGTCATTTTTGCAACTTACCTGTAGATCAGCAGATGGCACTCTCGCAGGCAATATATCAACTCAGAAATCCTATTTGTAAAAAGGGAAAAGAATATATAACTCTCTTTACACTTCTGCTTTTTTTGTTATCTCACCAGGTCACACCATTCTGTTGCCGTCTTTTCGATACTGTCTCACAAACTTATTTTCCAGCTTCTGGTCCTGCTCTCTGTTCAATCAGTATGTCTTTTATGTATTTCTCTGTCTATGACTTTCACATCTCCTCTTAACTCTCTTCCTATTACCTGAAACTTGACGTTGGCCAAATTAAACAGAAAGCTCATTTTACTTCATTTTTTTGCCTCCAGCTCAGAACACTATTGAACTTCTTTGTCTTAAGTTTCAAATGGATATTAAAGTCAAACTTTTTCATTTCTTTCTCTCCTAGTTGTTCCTGGTTCATCTCTCGACCAATACTGGACAAAGGATCACATCAGGTTGAGTTTTGAGTAGCATAACCTCTTCACTGACTTCTCTAAAGCAAAACTGAGTGCAGAATAACGTAATGTGTGCTGCCATGGGTGGTGGCAGAAAAAGGCTGGTCCTGGCAGACCGGCTTGGAACTGCACTTTCTTGCTCAGGAGGAGCGGTTTGTCGAGCAATAGGCAGCCAGAAGGGATGTCTTTAGCAATGTACCTAACTGCCCTGGGTCTGTCTGGGATGGAGTTAATTTTCTTCATATAATTTTTTTCAGCCCTTATAGTTATTTGCTTTGGCTTTGTGACTACAACATTGTCAGATAACACACCAGTGTTTTGGCTATTGCTGAGTAGTGCTTGCTCAGCACTGAGGCTTTTGGTTTTTCCTGCTCTGTCTCCCCAGCAAGTAGGTAGAGGTTGCACAAGAAGCTCCCCTCCATTAACTTAGACTTGCCAGGTATGTATCTCTTGTATCTTCTTACTGGATTATAAAAATACAATCTACATTCTCACTGTGACCAGTCTTTCTGTGTATTTCAGGTGATTTGGACCCACCCTCCTCACACCACTACAGTGATTCCTGTTCACTGACATCTTTCTCGATGCTCACATTTCCCCATAAGTATCCCTGTGCTGTTCTTCCATATTGCCCTCAATTTGTGGAACAGGCTTTGGTTGGTCACTTCTTTCCTTCCTGTCAAACAGTCTGTCAGTCCTCATCTTTGTTTTGACAGGTCCTCTCTGCAGTGATAAATTTCACCCATTAGAAATTAGTGCAGAGCCTGCAATTCAGTATAACAGTATGCAAACAACATGTCACCTTATCCAGCTTTCTCTGAGCCACTTCCCCTTCAATGGC
Organism: Cephalopterus ornatus; assembly: GCA_013396775.1. NCBI lineage: Eukaryota > Metazoa > Chordata > Aves > Passeriformes > Cotingidae > Cephalopterus > Cephalopterus ornatus. The sequence continues at coordinate 66,851 of VZRE01001734.1, forward strand.
TGTTTCCTTACATTTTCAGAGCAATGCATGTAATTTAGTCTGTGTGACTCCTATCAGCTGCAAAGAGCTAAATCCACATGTAAATCTTTGAAATTTTGGGGGTGCCTTGTCAAGTCTTAGATTATCTATGACTCTAATCAGCTCGATAAATCTGATTATGTATCCTTCAAATAAATAATGGTGGGTTTTGCCTGAAGCTTTTGCTGTTTTTCAATCTGTATCTATCAGCTGAAATTTCATGTGCACTCAACAATTTTAATTCTGTTAGGAATTCTGATATTGCTGGCTGTAATAACATTCATTTGAATGGTATGGATGTAAAAGATTCTTTGTTTCTCATACAGACACAATAAATTTTAAGACAGCATTAGTTAAAAAACTGTCATTATTATGAGAAGTTTTATATCTGATTTTTTTTACCTATTGTCATTCTAAATAGCTTCTGAAAACATTTTAAGTTAAAGTAACACTTTCAAAACTGATGATAGTATGGAAAAGAACTTCACTATCATCATGTAAAAGTCCTATCAGAATTTGGCTAAGTGATAAAATTACTTGAAATTATTTTTTATCACCATTTTTTCAAAATATCAAATTTGAGTTAATTCAAATTAGGATACTCCACCTGTAACTCCTGTATGTATCCAGAACCGAGATGTGTGAAATAATCTGCAAGTGTCTGTACACATCTGTACTTAGACACCCCTTTCAAGCACACCCATTATACAGAATCACTGTTCTGATGTTTTTAATTTTACATTTACAAACAAGAGCACCCACCTTTTTTTACTGTTACCGAAGCACTTTACAAACAAAATTGATATTACTGGCATGGCAGAGACATATGTTTTACAATCTTGTCATGTTTCGTAAGTGAAACAGAATTCATCCTTTGTCAGCTTAGAGCGTTGTCCCCAAACACTGTAAGCTCCAAAATTTTTCAGTACTGCACTTTTTTATGCAGTACGTGACTCAGGGTACACGGGGACAGGAGGAGAATGCCATTACCATGAGGTGCAATGGTAAAGTGAGCCATGACAGTGGCATGTATGACACGCACTGAGGAACTGGCAGTCTGTCTTAGTTTTGTACCCAGCACTGGCAATCCTGGGAAGAAGTTGGGCCTCTGGTTTTCTGTCTCATCCAACTGGAATCATAAATTGTTTAGAGAAAAGGTGCCTCTTGCTAGTAGTGTTGTAAGGCTCCAGAGCAACTGAGAACAGTCACCAGAAGTGCACAAAGAATTCCTGCTGAGATGCATAACTAAGTGACAGTCTTGGCTGGGGCCTTTATGTGTTATAAAAATTATAAATGTTATTATAAAAGGTGAAGTCAATGAGAATCTTTGTATTTACAAAGAGCTCTGAATCACACCTGCAGATAGCAGATCTGCAAAGCAGCTCATGGCTGCTGCAGTCAGGGGGAAGCAGGCACTAAATCAGTGACACAATGCTGTTCCGTAGTGCATGATATTGTTGGAAGCATAAAACTCTTATACAAAATGTAAACCTGGTGCCTGGAGACCCATTATTAATAAAGACCAACAGTCATTTATGTTTTTGAGATATCAGAGGCATTGACTCTAACAGTCTGGGTAAAATCCAAACTGGCAAATACTTATCAGAGGCATACAAAGCACTCCTAATGAAATGCAAAGCTGATAGCAGTTCAAGTTTTTTGGTATTTTATTACAGACATCAATATAAGCTTATCTGAGTGGAGTAAGTACACATACTTTCAAGTAAAATTAGGCGTTGTATCCCAAGAAGGTGGAAGAAGCATCGAGTCTATCTGCCTTGCTGAGAGAAAGTGATCACATTTTGTAGGTAAGTCTTTCATGTTGAAAAAATGTGAAAATTTGTGTTCATACAGACATTTGGATTGGAGAGACATATTTTCCCTTAAAATGCTTAAAAAAGAAAGATGCAAATTTGGGCAAGATAGAGAAGGTATTGGGGGAAAGCATAATTTAAAAATAGGAGAATATATCTTTTGATATTTAATTAAATTTCACACAACTTTAGAAGGTGCAATATTCTCCTTACAACTTCCCTCAACATATTTCACATTCTCTAAATCCTTCCATTACTTTCTGGGAAAACTATCTATTGTGGCAACCAGAATGGATTTAGATGACCAGATAAGCTATAATCTGGGGCTGCCTATCCTCAAAAGCCGAAAACCTAGCAACACCTCCACTTTAAGACATTCATTTCTCCCAGTAGCTAAGCACAGTAACCAGTGTATGCTCAGAAAGATACCAAATAACACCTAGATATTTATCTGACACTTAAAAGCTATTAGTAGTCAGGAGCTGAGGACAGTCAGGCTCCAATGAAATTTCCAAGAAAGATAATACCAAACCTAAACATCACAGTGTCTGTCTTTTCTATACAGATGAGAGCAACTTTATTCAAACAAGATGACACACATTTAAGCCTCACCTTAACCTGAGCTGATACAGACCCACAGCTTATATTTTCCAGGAGACAGTCCTAACCTTAGGTAGGTAAGACTCTTTTACTGCATTAAATGTAAGATTTCTGGCATCAGAGAGACAATAGGCAAGGAGGATCCAGTGAGATGATGAACCCCTGAGATTTGTTCTCAGTAGAAGAAAATCTTTCCATTATATTTCATTTCTTTCCTCTCTGACAAATATTACCCAGCCGTTCTCTGACCTTCATTACAGATGTAATTTGCTAGCATTTATAGCAACGCAGATGGGTCTGCCAGTCTTTCAGAGTAACTTTATCATTCTGCATTTTGCAAGGGCTTGAAAGGCTTTTGGAAATTAGGAATGTCACCTACAATGTCAAGTTGAGTTGTGTCCTTTTGTGTTCATTCTCACTTAGCCACTTAGCCTTCGAGTTTTTACTCTCTGCTGTTCTTCTGCAGCTGCAGTGGTGCTCATGTTGTCAGGAAGAAATGACAAGATACGTAGGTGATGAGTCCAACGAGATTCTGAAGGCAAACAGAAGACCAGTGCTTGCACAGACAGCAGCAGGAGCTTTGGAATAATCTGATTCACTGAATAGTTGCAAGGGAGGAAAATCTATGTGCACAGGGAATATGTTGAAATGGTGGTGGTGCCAATAGTCTGAATAGCCCAGGGAAGGAAATGAAATTTATGAGTCATTGAACATCCCAGGTGAGCTGTGGTGATTTGCTGATCAGCACAGCTGTTCCAGTGTGCTTCAGGCCCTGTACTCCCTCTCAGTGTTCACTCTCTGAATTTTCTATGTAGTATCTCCTCGATACTTCTTAACATTAACAAATTCATAACCAGTGATACAGTTGCAAAGGCAACTAGACCTCAAGGGTTGGATGACCGGGCTCCAGAAATGCGTTAGTATGAGAGTCAGTGATGAATCTAAATGAATGCAGGTAGACAAAGAAGCATTCTTATTTTAGTTTAATTAATGAAATGAGAAGATGAGAGAGTAAGTGTAGACATATACTCTTTTTTGAGCACAGAGCTCTTGCAAGCCCACATTCTAACCTTGGTTTTGAATTTCTCTGCAGATAAACCTGTGATCACGACAACAAGAAAACTCTATAGCAAGGGAAGAGGAAGAGCTTGACCCTGTGTTGTCCTTCAGGGCAAGTCAGAGGGTGACGCTTTCTCCTGTGTATGAAAGTCAAGTATTTCAAAACTACTTGTGCTGCCAGAGTACACTATGGTTTCTGAAGAGGTTATGGATCACTCCATCATTCCAGAGTGTTTTATTGTGCCTGGTCTCAGTGAAGAACCAGAAACATGCATAATTTCCACTGAAAACCTAGGCTGCTTAAATATTCATATCGTATACATTTTTAATGCAGAGACCAATTTACTGATTTTAAGGTTCAGTGAAAGACATATTAAAAGTGGAATAGGCACCAAAGAGAGAGGTGGAGACTTTTATATCTCATTGAAAAAAAGTCGTTTTTCAAACAAATTCAAGAGGTGGCCCCCAGCCTAACAAAAATTCATTTACTCACCTGCTGAAGGGAAACAACATTTTCTCTAAATAGGATGATGGGCAGTCAGTATTCCATTTAGGGGAAAAAATAATAATCAAAAAACTGCATTTTGGGGAAAAGATTGAAACTTTTGTCCTTCACATGTTACTTCAGGATTTGGCAGAGAAAACTTACACTTCCACATTAACACCTGGAGATAAAGGAGGAAAGCCACAGGGCACAATATGACAAATCTATGTTTTGAGAATGGAATCCCTCGTATGTTCCCCATGTAACTGTCTCCCTCTGGATTTATCCAAAGGTCCCTAGAAGTCAGTGGAGATAAGTAGGCGCATCTAAGTGCTGAATTAGCACTCTAAGACAGGATGAATTTCACTTTAGAAGTGCATCTCTCTCCTGACTCATCTTAGAGAGAGCTTCAAGTAAGCAATTTAGATACATCAATTGCATCAGCTCACTAATTTAGGCATGTAAATTTAGGAATCTGTGTGCAGACACATATGTCAACACTGAAACACAAGTGTCCATCAACTGTGCAAGGGTCCAAGGCACCAATTACAGCCAGCAGAAGTCTAATCAGTACAGCCACTGGAGGGTGGAGGAAAGTTCACATCACTCTAAAGTAGGAATGAATTCAATCGCTCACATGACAGTGCCTGTTGCTATTGGAGCTGCTACATTCCACCTTGCCCAGAATCTTCTGCAGGCCCTGTGTTACATCTGTCAGCTGAATAAGGATGTATTGGACACCACAGAACTTCTCAAATAGTACTACATGTCTGATCCTTCCCCCATTCTCTGGCAGGCTGAAATCTATTGAGCAGTTCTTCATAAAGCATAAGGGGAGGTGAGGCCCCTAGTGTCCCTGTAGGCACCTTCATTTAGGTGTCCTTAAGCCTGAACTGAATTCTTGCTCTGCACTTGTTCAGCTGAATCCCATCATGGGAGCTTGTCCCTCTAGTATTTGTTTCATAAAAAGCAGTCTGGAAGTAAACCCCATAAAACTGTGAATTCCAGCTTCAGGGCTGTGAGCTTTGGAGCCAGGCAGGGCTCTGTGAAGGTCCAGGTAACTCTTCACTGCTAGACAGGTTGACCTAAACCTCAGGCAGAGGTGTGCTCATTTAAATAGGTTTTTGCACTTCAAGTAGGGAAGCAGGCAGAGTTGAAAAACATGGAAAAGTGCTCAAAGTTACAGTGGCATTAAGGTAGGAAACTGGGTGAGAAAACATCTGTTTCTGTGATTGTTCTTAAGAGTGAAGGTTCTGGCATATATTGAGCTTTACTTGATTAAGGAGACTTTTCCAGTGGCAAAGCCTTGACCCTTCTGCAACAAGCCTCTGTACCCTAGGACTGCACAGTGGCAGTACTGGGACAGCAGGAAACACAACTGTCTGAAAATCTACCTACTGTTCGTTAAAGAACCACTGAATCTATGAAGTTTTGGGATGGGGTTCTCCATATGATTTGGTATTTTTCTGTTCTTTCTCAGGAAAAGAAATAAACCCCATTAGCTTTAGTTTTCATTGGGGAGAGACATTCTCTTAATCACAGGGGTTTCCCTTTATCTCAGAAGGAAAGTATCAGGAAAGCTACTTTGCTACTTCATGTGTATCTGCCCTGTCTTCTGCACTGTGTACATCTGAGCTCTAAGTTTGCTTAGAAACATATACATACATAAGTAACGCAGAAAAAGACAGTAACATGACTAAAAGCTGGAGCACAGAGAAGACAATCATTTTCGCTGTATCTTTGTCTGCTAAGGTGCATTAATCTTGCAAAAGCAAAATTATATTAAGGGTAATTTGAAAGAAAGAAGTAGGTTACTTTCAGACTGATTTATTTCTTTGGGCAGCTTGACTGTATGCTGGTGCATTCACAGCTACAGTTCAAGGACAGTAATGTATGCGACTGCTGGCAAGACAGGTAGCCAGACGTATTTTCAGGCTTGATAGACAAATGTCCATTTACCATGACTTCTATTTTCAAAGTAGTTTCTTTGTATTTTCAACATCTGTTGACAGAACCCTAAATATAGGAATTATGCTAAGTCTTTGCTCTGACTACGCTTTTGTGATATGATCTATTGCAGAAATATCAAGTTGAAATTGGATCAGGAAAACATACTTGCAATTGTGAGCTATCAAAACGATGTAGTGTTGTTATACAGTATAGTTTCAGAAAATATAGTGGCAAAAAAGATTGCTGTGGCTATTTTTAAGTTGTGAGAATATAAAAGTAGAGGCTTGCAAGGCTTCTTTTTTCCAATATTGCAATTTGAGATTTTATGTTGACTGAAGAAAATATATTTAATGGGGATGAAAAAAGTACTTTTTAGAAGAATAACTTATAAGAACAGTTATTTAGACTAGAATATCAATCCTCAGAGTTATTTTTCTTCTGAGGCAAAGATCCTGAAAGGGGCAGTGCATACTTTGCCAATGTTCAGCACTGTAATGGAACCATTAGAGTAAATCACGTAAATCACTACATTTGCTTCCCTGAGTACCCATGTAAATGATTGTGTTAACATCTCGTCCATCAGCTTAACGATATTCATTATGAAAATGTGTGTTTCAGCTCCAACCCAGATAAAAGGAGGCCTGGTGAAGGATATTTTACGGAGTTCTGTGCTGACAGGTCCCATAGCAGGACTGATATGTGTAACTGAAGGGGTCAAATTATCGCTGGAAGCTGAAATTGGCAGTAATATATGTTTCCAAAAGCTGGATTGACTAGATCTGAGCCACTACTTGTTTACCCGTACATGGATCTATTTTCTTTTCCAATGGTCCAAGCCTATAGTCAAAGCAAGGGCTCACAAAGAGCTATTTCAGTCTGTCCTGACATCTTTGTGCTTAAAAGAATGTGATATTCTATGTACATGAAAATTCAGTTTAAATATAGCTAAAGCTATAATGAAAATCATCAAAGAAATGTAAAGTTCCCCACAGAGTCACTCTTAAGATAAAAATCATACTAAATTTTAGTCAGGACCTGCATTGCTAATAAACCAGAATGTCATTTCACAGTAGAGTAAGTAAAAAGGAACAGTTTTTAATCCAATTTACATTTGAGAGAACATGTGTTAGATCTGCTCTTAAAACTTGGCCCATTCCCACTCAAAATGCTCGCCACTCTGTTACAAATTGTCTCAACACCACATTCCGTGTTTTTCTTTGTGTAACTGCAGGGTCTGGGTAAAGTCTAGTCAGGATTTTCCAGTTCTTCTTTTATCCAAATCTTCCTCCAGGAAGCAGAGGCTCCAAGGAAGCTTTCCCCAGGTCAGCCTTTGAGCTGTAAAAATACACTTTCACCCCACTTCCTCAATCTCCTAATTGGATATCTCCTCCTTAGGAAATTCTGCATTAATGTCTCCTTGAACAACAAAGGAAGAAAGATGAAAATACAGCAAAGGGCTCAGTTTTTAGATTTAGTCATCTGGTTTGGTGTGAACATCTCATTTGGACAACATAATAATCTTACTTTAGAATAATCTTGATTTAAATTTGGACAATACGATAACCTTGCTTTTGATTTTTAATCTTGTATAAAATGAAGTTCCCAAATTGAAAATAGAAAAGAATTGCCAGAGGAATTTGTAATTTGACAGGGATGTATATCACCATGGCATTTTTTCCTGTATTCCACTCACTCTCAGCCAGGATTTAGCCCCTATATGCTGCAAATGCTGTTTCAAAATTTCTGGTTGTTGGACACCAAGGTATTAGGACTATTGATAAGAGGAATAGACATTTAATTATCTTACCGCACATACTGAGGGATGTGAGCTTGAGAGGAAGGAAAGATGACATGTAGGCTCTGTCTGCAGAGGCTCCTCCACAGTCACTCCATTAAATGCAAAAAGGACTTCAGGGAGGACACTCGTCAGCATAAAGAAAGTTATGACAATATGATCTGAAGAATATTGTGCAAAAGTGTGTCGCCGGAGTTGAAAAAGAATGAGACATCTTAGTCCTCATAAAATCTGAGTGCTCTTAATTTTCTGTCCCTTGGTTTTCCTTAAACATTTTTTAAACTGAACATATTTTTATCAGTTACAGAATCTGTGCTCTAAAAAAAAAAGTTAAAAATCATAAAAAAAACACCTCAGTTTTAATTTCCTAGTTTAGCAGTGTGATTTCTGCAGACATGCATATAACCTCCTCTTTTTGCAATGCTAACTGAAAGGGGAAAAAGACAGGAACCTGGTTTATTCTGGAAACAGCAGGTAGTTTGATGTATTTTTACTGCAGATCATTTCCCAGGACACTATGATTCTTATATTTTTAATCAAATGTGTGAATCGAAAACTGTGGTGTGACCTTTGGAAAAGACACTGCAGGACATCGGCTGAAGCTGTGAATAGTTTAAGTGCAAACAGGAAGTTGACTCGGTTGTTCTGTAACAAAAGACTACGGTAATTTATGGAGTAGGAGTTGCAGTTTCAAAACATTTTTAATTGCTGCATTTGATCTGCTATGCAGTATTGTGTGACAACAGCTAAGAATGAAATGTCAGTGCCCATGTTTCAGCATAAATTTATACAGTGTGAAAGCAAAGAACCCTGTTGATTCCAGCTTTTCTTTCTCTAAGTGTTTCAGATTTGCCTGAATTACTTTCAGGTTAAATAGGGAATGAAGAGGTCTTCAGTCTTGCAAAGCATTTAAGTAGATGCATAACTTTGTTCTTATTAAGTCTACTTATGAAGAAAAGAAAATTTAAGAATAAGGGAAATAAAATGCGAAGGGATTTTACAATGACCTATGTACCTGGGATAACTCCCTTTGATTAACAGGTCACTCTTAGCATGAAAATATATTAATACTCACTCTATTTGCCTTTAGTTCATTATTTTGGTAGCTTAGGCCTATTAGAAATTCCACAAGTTTCACTTACAGGAGTGAAGTTACACAGGAGTAACTAACCTAGCTATCTTGAAGAAAAAAAATCCCCCATTGCCATATTTTGTAACGGGTTATTTTAGAAAAAAAAAAATAGAGAACTAAAATTTTGGGCTCAAAGTGTCATCGAAAGTTTATGGAACAGAGAATTATTTCTACAGCATGCCCTTCAAAGTCTTGCACTTATTTACACCCATAGAGGACAATATACAATAGCAGTAGTTACATGCTGCCTCTCAGTGATGTCTGTGATATACACTGTGGGCATCCAAGTCTTCCCATAAACCACTGGAATGAAACATAAATCCTGAGCAAACTCCTGAGTGATTTCCAGAGCTAACGACGAATCATTAATGGGATCAGAAATGTGTAATCCCGTAGGTAATTTTTATGCAGTAAAATAGATATGTTAGACAATAGATATGGCTATTAAAAGTGAACTGATTCTGTCCCAAAATATGTTATCATTTTCTTAAACAAGGAGGAAATTTTGAAGATAGCAGTCATTAATTATAGAGGTGATGATTACTTCTTTGTGGCTGGACAAACTTTTATGTTCCTACCTCAACCGGGAGCTACGTTTTGATGGGACCACCAGAAAATGCAAGTAAACATCAAATGTGTGGGTATTTATGTGCTTGTGCATACTTGTCATCCTCAAACTTCTCAGAGGAGAACAGCACTTTCCTGAACTGGAGAAGTTTTTCCTCATGTTTCCAGATGTCTTTTGTAAACAATGGCTTTTGAAAAAAAAAAAAGCCCAGGTTTTTCTTTATTGTAAATATTTGGTCCTGTATTAGCAGTAAGTAAATAACAAGGACTTAGGCAGGAAGGTTTGCCAATGTGAATCTTTGCAATATAACACCAGAAGTTTTTATCCCTGTATAGAAATTGCTTAGCTTTCAATGGGCAAATTTTACTTGGAATATATTATTCAGAACTAAAGATCTTTGTCATAGATATTGAGCTAACATTTAAATGAGAGAGTTCAAGTACATTACTCAATTTTTTGTACCGTATTTTAAAATGCATTCTAAATGTACAGTTTTGCCCGTCAGTGTTTTGCAACCAATAAAACTGGTAAGCTCTATCTTTTCATTATGGTGTAGTCTATTATCTCTGTAATCAAAACATCTAATTTCAGGAATATCTGTTTAAAACCTTAGCAAATCAGTTAATAATGCTGCAAGTTATTTGCATACAGTAGTATCAACATGAAATGTGTTTTAGAGCATCTTGTGAAAATGCTGTAACAGTGACAAGTAACTCATGTGATAAGTTTGTGTCAACAGTTTCAGACATTTTTCACATTTGGATACAGGATTTTTAGTTGTTTCTTCCGTACTTGATTTTAAGGAGAGAACTGGAAGCCTTATTGAACACTTTCACTTTCTGCAAGGAGAAAAAGACAGTGAAGAAAACTGACAGCTGGAAAAATGAGATGAACTTCTTAGTAATTTTCATCTCGTAAATAATTGTCATGATGCCGAGAAAAGCTTTTTCTCCAGATGAATAAGTACAAAACAATACACCTGCATTTTTTCTATGAAAAAGTTATAATAATAATTGCATGTGTTGTAAGTAACCAGGATTCTCATTTTCAAACTCCTGACTGCAGTGACAATTTTAATAAATGAAATAAAATAAAGAATGAAAAGTAAAATGCAAACCCAAGTCTTTGACTGTCCTCTCCTTTTAAAGGAATCACTGACAATCCAGGTTTATTGTTTTGTGTGCTGTGATATGGTTGAAGGGAAATTCTGATGACCAAAGGCTTAAGACTGCTTCCTAAAAATTGTGTGGAACACCTCTTGGTCTTCTTTTTCTGCCCAGAGTTCTTTACCCTCTAGGAAAAGCACTCTGAGAAACTGCACAAGAAATCAATTAAATGAAATATCTGTTCAGAAAAGCCATCAACACTTCCATCGCTGAATTCTGATAAGGTCTGATACTGGAAAATAAGGCAAGGTTGGTCTAAGTGCAAGGGTCATTTTTGGTGGTCACAGAGGTTTATGTTGTTTAATCCTATAAAGTTAGCAAAGACCACATAATAGAAAGGCTAAACATGGACATCTTCTGCGTGAAAAACATTTCTAAATAATTTCATTTTCAGATAAGTGATTTACCAGTCTGAAAGACCCAGTTTACCTCTTGTTGAACAATAGACTTCAGAATCCACATGTTTAGGAGAGGTTCATCAAACTTGTGTCAATGGACTCCAAAGCTTCCCATCGGGCTTTTGCAGAGTCAGGAGACTTCGAGCCCTGGGTGTCATTGCTGGAGCAGAGGCTCCTGAGTTACTCTTCTGTTTCTGCATTAGTGATGTCTGGAATCTGAAGCAGCTGGGTTTGAGCTGTGGATTTCCTACAGCCAGAGTGTTCCCTGACTCTGAAATACTCAACTCTATTTAACTTGCCAAAACCTTTCACAAGCTGTGAAAGATCAGTTAACATTTTTGGAATAAGACAGAGACTGGGAGTGGCTGAAAAGTGTAAGTTCAAGGTTGATTTTAAAGAGCAAAACCACGGAAGGCTGATTTTAAACAAGCAAATTTTGCTATTTTAAACAAGCAAATAAAAACAAACAACAAATAAAAACTACACCAAAAAAGCAGAAAACTACTGAAGACTCAGCAATATTAGGATACATTTGTTAGAAAAATTGCAATGTCTTCCTGGACAGGAATTCCATATTTCAGCCATTTCAAGAACATAGTATTCACCACGGAATTAGGCTCTTTATGAATAATAGTGTGTGACTAAGAAAAGACAGGACTACTTCTGTGTGCAGTCAGATCTACCACACTAGGCCCTCAAATACCTCCCAACACAGCTAGATACTGCTTTTTTAGATGCTACAGAACTGGAAAAGACAACTTTAAGGTATCTTGTAACAGTTGCCTGGGCCATCCAGTCCCTTAGTGAAATACTTTTTTAAAGAATATCTCTTTCTCTCCTACTGTTTCTAAATTTGTTTTTTACATTAAGAAATTTATAATACTGACATTTAGCATTTGGCAGTGAAATATAATGTTCTTTAGGTTAATTACCCTTCCTACACACAGTGACAAGTACTATAAGACACAGTATATAGAACAGCTGGGATGTTTTGTGGGGGTTTCCAAAACCCTAAGTCTCCTGTGAGTAATGTGAACAACACTTAGTGTGGGAAATACTTTATGACAGTATAGAATGATGTGTTTAATTAAGTGCTGTACACTTGCATTCCGTACTCCCTTACCCCTATTGCAGCCTGATCCTTGCTACTGGATATGTTTTGTGTATTAGGAGAGATTTAACATTTGCAGAACAACTTCAGGTGCTCAGTGACTTATGGACCAGATCCTGCTGATCTGGTTGAAATAACTGGAGTGACTTCCATTGACTTCAACACGAATTGGGTCATGGTCCTCAGCAAGTCATTTCAGTTCAGCAAACCTACATGGGTTGAAGAAAGGTTTCTGAAGCATGTCCAAGTCCCAGCAGCTGAAGATTTGCTAAGAAAGCTTTCTGAATCACTCTAATAAGTAAGAAGCCTGACTGTATGGTCCTTTCCTGTACAAACTCCCTAAATTTATTCAAGTAAAGATGACAAATAAAAAAGAATAAAAAGGCAAATATTGAAATATGCGGTGGAACAAGTCATGTTGCTAACTTTTATCTTGTTAGGGTTTTTTTTCGGTTTTGGTTTTGTTTTGTATTGTTTTGTTTTGTTTTGTTTTTAAACAACACATGGTTTCTAGATTTGTGGTAAAAAAAAAGAAACATGGAAACTGAAAGTACCTACAGAAGGGTGAGTCTCTGTACTGTGTGGTTAAAGAAACAGGAATGATGGGAGTTAGCCAGCCCAAAAATGCAGCCTATAGACAGAAATGAGAAAGGAACAGTCATAGTTTGTATGTTCTGAGGGTCTCACAAAGGCCCTACCTCCCTCTGCTGTCTGTTCCTTCCTCATGTTACTCCATGTTTATTTTCACTTCTTTCTTTCTGCAACTACCAACTAAAACTAATTTTCAATTTGACAACCAAAGCAAACCAGAAATTAATAAAAAGTTACTACATGATTATCATTTTTGTTTAGCTTCCTTTTTATCCTTAAAAGTAGATAAATGCGTTTGACCCATTCCTGTTTACTGACTCCCTCTGTCTTTTAAAGTAGATACTGGGACAAAGTCATGCAATGCCCAGTTTTATACCAGTCATTTGTAGTAACACAAAATGAACCACATGATCCAGATCCAGTCCTGGATCTGCCTTCCTGATTTCACTTAATTCCTATTTTTTTACTGCAAAGTAGATCTATGAAAGAAAACAACTGCTAAAGCCCATAAGAAAAACAGGCTATTTTTACAAGATGACCATCCCATTTTGAATCATTATTACTCTCTTTTGAACAAGAAACAGTGATATAGATATTAGAAGTCTTACTCATCAGAAATACCTAAATAATATACCACACTACAAAGTGATTAAATAAAGGACTATTGCTCCAACTCTAAGTCTTAAAAAGATAGGAAAATGATTCAGCACTGAAGCACTTGACTGGAAAACTCAAACAATTATTCACTAGTTGGCACAAAGGTTGAAATGTATTTTTTTAAACATTATGCTTGAAACAGAATTTGTTTTTTTCCGTATTAGATGTAAAGGAAGAAATTCACAACCATCTGAATCTTCTAACAGCCTTGTGTTTTAGAATAGTGGGATTGCATTTTCACAGAAAATATTTACTATGTTTAGGACATAACATCCCTGAGAATCGTGGAGACTAATTGACAGCTCTTTGAAGATCTGCTTAGAAGAAGAATGAGATCTCCTTTGTCAATTTGAAATCAACTTCCCTAAAAAATCAGCTAAGTAGCTCCCAACAAAGCATCTGAGCTGCCTAAACCTACCTCTGAAATCAGTAGACAGTGGCACTTCAGACGACCAATAAATCGCATATATCAATCCATCTGTAACTTGTTGAGTGATGCACAAGACTGTCTAAACTCTCTGCAGTGTATGTGTCCAATGTAGTATAAAACTCTCTCTTTGAGGTTTGCTGTTGCATTTTTTTTGTTTGTTTGTTTATTCAGACATTGTAGAGTTCATTGGCACTATATAGAACAGGATGTAGAGCCCCAAGGGTTTTGTGTCCATTCTCCATTATTTCCTTTCCTCAGAAATGTGTTCTCCAGGGACAGAAATCCAACTCAGCTCTGCTAAAGGGTTACATGAACCAGGATAGATAGACCCCATTGTAATCCCCTTTTGTAGACACTGTTGCACACTCTCCACCCCTCACTCTCCCTGTTACTATGCTACTTGTCACAGGCACAAGGAATATCTCTGCCTGGCATAAGGGGAACAGATAGCTACCTACCCCAGTCAGGCATCCTCAAGGCTGATGCAAAAGACACTGTCAATGCTTTTGTTTCTCTTCTGACTTTTCCCTGGCTTACCTGAAACCAAGGACAGATCTTACTGCCATGTGTTAGACTTGTACTCACATCATGTGGGCTCCCTTTCTCAGCAAGATTCTTACCCTCACTCAGATTCAGAAGAAAATTATTTTTCTCCCTTAGGGATGGACACAAATGCATTGTGGCAGGAGCAGGGAAAGAATGGGAGCAGGTAATAATAAAGATATGGGTAATAAGTCATGAAAACAGACTAGTTATAACATAGAGAAACATGTTGCTGCTTTTTTAATGTAAAATAACTTCCTGTTCTCAAATGTAAACACATGACTTTCCCCCCTCAGAGATGGACTGAGACTCACTAAACCTCAGGTCATAATCAGGTGTCATCCAAGGATGTTCTACCTCCTTCATTCCTGCTGCAACTAGCATGCTTGTGTGCTCAGGATGTTCAGGAACAAACACAGAGGAGAACCCATATGGTTCACTGAATCCGAAAAATCCAGTACGAAGA
>VZRE01001735.1:0-75961 GCA_013396775.1 Cephalopterus ornatus
CTCCCCTGGACGCGGCACCGCGCAGCAGCCGCGGCAGCTTCCTTGTAGGCCTTGAGCGCCGAGCACGGGAAGAGGAGAAAATGGTGCGAACGGCGTTATTGGTCACACCGCCGGCGTTCTTGTCAATACATAAAAATAACTCCAAGCAACCCGCAGTACTGTTAGAGGTCCTGAAGACTCGAGGGTTGGAGTTTTTCATCCCTATGGTTTGACCACTTTTGGTTGCCCGTGCAAGTGTTACTTTTCTGCTTGTCAGCTGCAGGGTTAGCAGGGTTAGACACAATTCGGGAGCTGCACTTTTGTGTTCTTATCTGTAAATGTCAGCTCAACCTGCTACCTCTTAAGCTTCCTTGTCCCGAAGAAAGTTTGCTTTCCTTTTTTTTTTTTTTTTAATATATCATTAAGTCTGTGTAAATTGTCATGTTTCGCTAGGCAAAGAACGTGTCTCTGAATTTATTAGATAGACAATTAACCAAAATAAGAAGACCATAAATGGAAAGTATTGAATTTAATGCTCAAAAAGAAATTAGAAAGGCATGTTTTGAAAAGGAGAAATTTTATCTCCCAAATGCTGTTAAATTCTCCTGCAATTTTGAGTGTTAGCGATGTGCTCACTTGAGTAACAAAGGAAAAGAAGGTACAACAGAGATGTAGCAGTCTACTTAATATTGTAGCACGTGAGATGGCTGAAGGCTAAGAATCTATCTAAAATGCTGAACTTTAATCAGTGGCTCATAAGTGCCTAGGAAGAATCACTATGTTAATACAAACTTGATACGATGGTGTATAAGCTGGTAAACCTGTTTGAAGTGGTGAACTGTGTGAATAGCTAACTGTGGTAGTGTTACAGGTAAGATAAATGGAAGTGACATTTCTGTAGAAGTACCAGGAGTAGGGTTCACATTACTTTAAACAGAAATGAGTGAAGTATTTTGGGAATGGGAAGGGTTTGGTTTTTGTTTTGTTTTTTTGTTTTGTTTTGTTGCCTTTTTTTTCTTGAAAGATGAAACTGACAGTGATATTAATTTAAAAAAAAAATAATAATTTTTAAAAAACCAAAACACGACAACAAAACAAAAAAATATCCAGGATGGATTAGATTCTTTAGTTTCACTGCCTCTTCCGTTATATGTGATAATTTCTGTATTGATAAATACAGTTCCTCGGGCAGGACAGAAAGGTAAGAAGTTAACATGGGAATCCCAGTGGGGGTTAAGCTTCGTGAGCTGCTAACTTTTAGGTATTTTTAAGAGGAACTTCTATATTGGAAGGAAACATCGAAAAGGTGCTGTTTTGTTTGTGATGTGTATTTTAGCAGTGAAATGTGAAGGTATCCATATAACTCTACTTGGTAATACTTCAAAACAAATTGCTGTTCGTATACCTGTAAATAAAAGCTGGTTTAGTGGTATGGCCCAAAAAGAAAGGGAACTGCTGTGAAGGGTGAGATACGCCATTTCACTCATGTTTCTTCAGGAGGGAACTTCCTCAATCTAAAGAACTGACTTAAAAAGTGCTTATATGTAAAACGGGCTTTTGCTTGCATATTGCAATCCTGCGCAGAAAGATGAGGAAGTTGTAGAATGCATGGCTGCAGTAAAGGGTAAAAGGGTCAGGTAGTTGGATGGATTTAAATCATGGACAGTGGTTTAGATGTTTTGCTAATACTCGTGAAAACTTACTGAAAACAAGCTAAACCCAGCGTAAACCCCAAGCTTGTTCCTGACATGGACTCTAGAGTGAGTATCAGTCAGTGATCGATATAATACATTGTGCTTTCTGCTGTTGCATGTTCTGCGTATGCTTGGTTATAACAGCCCTGTGTGTTCCAGCATAGTATAAGTAAACTGTTAGGTTTGGGTGAAGTTAATTAAAGTGGATCAGTAGTCGTGAATCAGTTGAACTCTCCTGATAAAAAGGTTGGCAGACTGTGACAACTACTGACTAACAGGATGTGAAATGGCTTCTGAGAAAATATGAAAAACAAAAGATGTGAATAGCTAACTGCTAATAAGAAAGTGGTGGTACATGTACTTGTTTCAAAGTGTACTGGGCTTAATTAAATAGGTCTTAAATAGGCCCTAGGTTGCACTTCTCACAATGACAGTTCTGTATTTTAAGAAGGTGATTCCATAACTGATAGAGCAGTTTCTTAAAAACCTCTGCTAGCAAATATCCACTTAACGTTTCTGCCCTGCTTTTTCTACAAGATGTTGTATCCATTCTTTTATAGGATTTGGAAAGTATATCTTGCTTCTTAGGAAGTTTTCAGATGATTTTGTTCAAGGTGAAAAATGCAACATTTATTCCTCGGTAGTTAGCAAATGAATGATATGAAGTAAACTTGGCATTAAAAATCCCCTTTTTGGTTTGGTCTGTTTAGTAGCTTCGCCAGGGAAATTGCCTAATTACTAAAGATTGAAAAGATTACATAAAGCCAGATTACCCTTTTTTACCTCCTTTTATCTCCAGTACAGGTTTTTTTGTAGGAGAGGGAATGAGCTTGGGTAAGAACCACTATTGCTGATGTTGCCTTCCCTTCCAAAATTCTGTGCTGTCCTTCTGCAGTCTTGTATCGCTTAGAACTTTGTCCACCTGATAAAGGAGCCTCTCCAGTGCTTGCTCTCAGGTTAATTGCACAGTCTTTAACTCTTTGCTTCCTGGTGGAAGTGGCAACTCTGTTTCTTTGTAAAATTAAACTTTGACATATGGTGATACAGGCTGTTAAAGAAGGCATCCGTGAAATCAATTTTAAGTTTCTAATGGGAAAAAAGTGTGGATTTTTTTCCAAATCATTATTAAAAAGAAAAGAGAAGGTCTTTTGTGAAGTTGTGTGTGTTTCGAAAGATGTGTGCTTTCATTGGCAGTGATGGTAGATGTCAGCTTAGTAAGTTGATATGGCTGGGTTAACAGAAATGATTACTAAGAGTATTTAAATAAAACTATTGTATATGCATCATAATTACACTTCTTACTTCTTCCACTACCACTTCTTTTCTAGACCATACTGTAAATCTTTTAAACTTGGGACTTTTACTGTTGATTTTACAGGATTTATTGTAAGAAAATTTTAGGTTCACTCAAAATTGTGCTTTCAAAACAATACTTCTTTAATACGAGGGAAAAAAGAGCATATTATATGGTTTTATTTGCTTAAATGAATTTGCTTGGTCAAGATAGAGAACTTGGGCTATGCCCTGAAGTAAATAAGCATGTAACAGATCTTCAGTTATTTGAAGTGGAAGTTTGAACATTGATATTGATATTTCTAATATCACAGAATATTGAAAAAAGTGTCTTTATTTCTATATTTGTCAGAATAAGGGGATTTTTTAATGGATATTCTGTATTAATGCCATAGTCATCTAATTTCCTAAGGTGCTGTACTTGGGGATCTTAAAGCGTAAGTTTTGTGATGGAATCATGTTTGAAGTCCCTTGGTAACCTTTTCTTTTTTTTCCCAATAGTGATGAACCATACCAAGACTGAAATATAAACTGAAATGTATGTAAACTATGATTATATGATGACACATTCAGTACAGTTTTTGGGTTGTTTTATTTTTCCATTTAATATTAGATTATACAACTATGTTTTGTATATAAATGTGTATGAAATTGGGCACTGGTACCTTGCCATGTTGGGTTATACTGCCAGATGGGACTCTGAAGACCTGTATTTCATTCCTGGCTGCTCTGCTGTCATCTAGGTGACATTAGGCAGATGACTTTGCTTTCTCATGTCTTAGTTTCCTCATCTTTAGAATAGAGGTAAGGATGCTTGCTTTTTTAGAGATAAAAAGTACTGGGTATTTATTATTAGCTGTGGTCAAGTGCCTAAGGACACCATAAAAAGGTACAAGTAACCTAATTAATCTGTTTTGAGGAGGGATTGTAATTGGGCTGATCACTCAGCAGTAAGACTGCCTTCAAATTATGTTCAGCTAGAAAAGATTAGCTATTAATAATTTTGAATCACTCTTGTTTCTTCAGAAGAAGAAAATGTCACATTCAAGTGAAAATATCCCGAACTAGTCTCCAACAGTTTAGAAATGAATATGTGTATACAGCAACTTGGGATTTCTTAAGTCCCTACAAATGCTTTCAGAACTGGTGGATCTAGGGAAGCACTTCAGGTTTTTTTCCATTTGTGTCCTCTGTTCAAAACTTGTATCAGTAAAATATACATCCTGTTCTCAGTGGAACATAAGCAGTCCTTAAAATACTTTTAGGTAGGTTCATGGGTGGTGTTTTTGGGTTTTGTTTTGATTTGGGGTTTTTTTCCATATGTTGAATTCTGTCAGTCTGTTAACATAGGAACTTGTATATGATGTAGACTTGTATATATTTGCCTGAATTTTCTTTGTCAGAGTAGCTGTCTTTTTAAGACCTAGATCTGTATTTTAGCTCACGATTAATTATTAGTGATGGCCAGTAGAAAAGTATTTATTTACAGTGTGTTCTCCTGGAACAGTTTTATACATTGTGAGTGGCCATTCATTACAGTGTAACCAAAAGTCTGTAGTAGAATAAGTCAATAAACATGTCCTTTACATTGGGAAACAGTGGTTTAAGAACTTAATGGTGGGATTAAGGATTTTTTCATCAGTGTCTCAGTGCTTTGCTGAATTAGAGATGAGACCTCTACTTAGATTCAGAGTAACACACAAATATGTGTGTTATATGCAACGCAAGGCTCAGTCTGCTTTTTTTGTGCTTTTGCTAGAAATCACTTGTACAATTGTTACAAAATGGTTTATGGTAGGCTATTTATTTGTTTGGTTTGTTTTTTCTCTAATGGATTGTAAATAAATGGGTTCAGGAATAGACTGAGCTGAAGCATCAGTAACATTACATCTGATATATATATATATATGTTTGTTTATTTGACCTGCAGCTAAACAATTATGTCACAGTGACACAAATCGACACCATTTTTGTTACTGCCATTTTACAGCTACTGATTACTTACTGTTTGACAGCTCACCGGTGAATTGAACTACTGGCATGGCAGTCTGGACATGCATCCTATGGATCAAAGTGCTGCTCTGTGGATTTTCTCATGATTTTGTGGGGTGATTTCCCAAGCCTTGAGGAATTCTGTGACTGTGTGTCAAATTAGTGAAGTTTAGTGTCATCCGTCAGCTTTGCTGGTGCACCTTCTGGCAGCTGGTGAGGATGATATGGCTGAGTTCTGTGGTGAGCAGACACTCACATGAACGGGATAGTAGTGTGCAGTTACAGGCTTATGTTCAGCTGAATGGACCAGCCCTGCTGGGAATCCTACTGCTGTTGTACTCTGGTTAATAGAACAGGCTGCAATCGAGTTATTCAGGCTAATGCATTTAACTTAACAAGTAGGGTGAGTTGAGAGAGTTCACATGCTGAGTTACCATGGCTCAATTGTGGGACCACCAGCTGGGTAGTGGTGATGTGATTGTTTTTTAAGAGCAGGCCATGCCTTGTGTTTTTCTTGACATTAGATATAGATGCAGTTTCCTACACTCTATATCAGCAGTATGCCCAGGGTGGCTGTACTTCCTGTTTACTGCTGCTGCGGTGTACAGAGCACTTCTGGAGTGGATGCACCGAGATGGCAAAACTGTGCTCTCATCAGTGCAGTTTGTGGCTTCTGCAGCCAGGGAAAAAATAGGACTATTAGCATAAGTGTATTTCCCTAGGACAGCTCCATCTATTCTAAAAGCCTTTGTTATTTTATTATAGATATATAGATAGCTATCAGGTACCAAATAATAAATGATTGACTGGGAAGGGCCGGGCTGGGTTATGAAAGTTTAATGTATGCAGCTTTTCCCTGTTCTTTTTTTTTGAGCCATAAAGAAAGGTTGATATGTGACAAGACCCAGGGAGGGTTTGCTCTGGCCCATCATGCAGATCAGGATTAGTAAAAACCGTAATGTGGACATGACTAAATTAGTTAGCTTCTTCTGCCTCCAATTCCTATGGGTTTCTTTAAGCCTTGTCTTCACTGGAAATTTGTTGGGTTTTAAATGACAGGGAATTTCTGACTTTTTCTCTAAATAAGTGCAGACTGGAGAGCTTGAATCAAAAGCCTGTAATATGTGGTTCATGTCTGCGGTGTTATGTATGGGAGTCCAGTGCTGAAGCAAACTGGTTTTTCAAACACTTGTTACCCTTCAACATGGTAGTAGGGCTCACAGATTTTAAGTTTCCATTGAACGCAAGAACATGTTAACCTGAAAATGAAAGTAGCAGAATCAGTTCTGTTTCTGTTGAGAAGAGCCAGGGAGACAAGCTTTCCACCAACTTTCCACAGTTGTTATTAGAGTATCACAAAATACAATAGGCAGCAGATCTATAGCCAGGAGAAGGAATAATTAAGTCTGCAATACCAAGGTACTAGTAGATTGTATTATTATTCCGAGATAAATCGCAGGAATATTGTGAGGCTCTGTCTGTCAGTGTGATAGAAACACTCTCAAGCAGATCAGGTCAGAAAGGAGAACTTTTTGTGTGTCTAACTACAACAGTAGTAGTTTTCTGAAGTAGTGCTGGGCCTTAAACTCAGAGAATATTGCTCAACTCTTGGAATGTAAGGGCTGATATACCTTTTTGCTAGCTCTTAAAAGTTAATACTCAAAGCCCTTGAAGATGACTATTATGTACATTTTCTTTAATGAATTTTAAAAATTAAATACATGTACATGAACTTCAGAAGTACATCTATAACATCCTTCAATATACTCACATTTGTTAGACGTGAGAGTAAGTGTAACTGTTATTTACCTGCAATAGTACTTGCAAATAAATGTGGTACATAGGTGTTCCAAAATTATTCTTTTATTCGCCTGTATATAATTTTTTTCATTTATAAACTTCATGTAACTTTTGAGGAGAGATTGAGAGTTGATGATTAAAATATGCAGAAAAAATCCTTTTTTTATTTCAAAGTCCCAAACACAAACTGGCTGATTAAACAGGAAATGATGGTATGGTTCAGTATATCGCTGCTGCTATGGTTGGCTTGTGAACTTAGGAATTTTCACAAATGTATTTTTGAAAACTGTCAAAAGATATACTTAGTTTAGTGTTTTTGTTGCAGATCACTAAGATGTTAGACAGGTCCGTGATGTAAATTCAGGATGGAAGAGTTCTAGTTGCCTCACTGACCATGTCGTGTGCTGAAGCTGGAAGCTTTGCCCATGCAGAGGCTGTTGCTCAAAGAAAGTGTCAGACTTTGTCAGCTGGTACTGGTGCTGAAAGTGAGGATGTTCCATATTGTGTTGCTTTACATTTGCATAGACAGCTGTATGGGGAACAGATTTTGTTGTTTTGCTTTGGTGGGTTTTTTCACCCCTAAATTAGATTTCAGTCTGATCAGGTTCCCAATCCAGTTCACTGTGTGGCCTTATAAAGGTTTGTACTGTCATATATCAGTGAATGGTCTGGGGCAGGAACAAACTGTTAGGGGCTGGGACCGATGGTTCTTTAGGGTGCTTTATTTTGCCTGCAGTGGTGGTTCATGCAGAAAATGTTTATCAGATTACAGGCTGAGATTTACTCTCATGTGTGTGGCTTTAAGCTGAGGACTGGGAAAAGAGTTGGATCTGCAGATAATGAAAAGTCCAAGCAGTGTCTATGGCAATTTTTTTCTAGCATTCCATTCTTCAAGCAGAAAGTCTCACAATATGCATGTGACAGTGAAAACCTGTTTGTCTGAAAAAGCGTTGAAAATATTGGAAGTCGTGCATGAACAGGTAGTGTGGAAGGCTGAGAGCAGAGCTAAGGTTTTATAGCAGTGTGCCAGGTGGATGTAGGGATGTGACCCAGCCTTATTAACTAACTTTCAGAAGTTACTGTTTTTCATGCACTCGATGCAAGAAGTAGTTTTGAAAAATCTTGAGTATTTTTGTTATTTCTCTAAAATGAAAGAAAAAGTGCGTATACAATCAAAATGGATGGGATTGAATTTTGGAGTTGAAGGCAAAGTACTGTGCAAATAATACTATAAACTTACTGTCCATAAAGATAAGGAAGAGAGTGAGATATTACAGTTTGGTATGAATACATCTGTCTGTTAATGAATAGCTCTATAACTGTGAGACATTTGAATATTCAGTAGGAAAAAAATCCCTAACAGTGATGAATTGAATGTTTGCAATAAAAAAATATCTCTAAATAGTCACATGAACATCAATTAAAGCACCACTTAGAGGACTTTGAACTATTGTGTACAAGACTGATGCTGTGTTTCAGGAGTCTAGCCAAATTTAGGGGGGAAAAGACCTGAGAATATGGTGCAGAAATAAGAAATTTGATTAAATGTTTTCAGAGTTCTTGTGTTCAATTAATTTCAAAATTATCAGTTCTTTCTCATTCTGCTTGTACTTCCTGACAAACTCTGAGTGTAGTTTGTTTAATTTGTGTAGTTGGGGTGAAGGATTATATTTAGAATAAACAAAGAGATTAGTTTTGTCGATTCTAGGTGTTCCAAAGCTCTCTGCTAAGAACTGGCTTTTGTGTAATGTGAGCTAGAAACTTTATGCCAGTCCTTAGATAAATGGAAAAAACTTGCTTGGTTCTGTTATTCTGCCTACCCTTCTCTTCTACAGGAAGAGGTACATAACCCCCTTTATTATAGATTTTAGGACTTTCCCTGTTTACATCACTGAGATTATTGGATATGATACTGAAGTTTCTTCTTCATCATGGTGATGTGCGTTATCACTTGGATTTTTAAGTAATGTAATCCCAAAAGCATCCGAAACTATTGTTGAGAATTTAGAAGGAATGCAGATTGACTGTGTGGCCTGTTGCTTTTTACAAGCATAATACGTAAAACCGTCCACTGCTTTTCAACTTCTTATGTTTATTTATATGGGAAGACACTGCAAAACAATTAAGTGGAATGTGTTCTAAGAGGATGTTTCCTTTATAGAGAGATCTGCGTAAGACATGACAAGATTCTTTCTTTCCTAATACTCAATTCATGTAAGCTAAAATTATGAGACAAATGATGACAAAGAAGTGTCAGCTTTTCTTAAAGGTATTAAACTCTGGAGTTGTAAGGGTGTATGCTGCCTGCCGCCCGTCCGGAGCACGTGGGGAAATACATGGGCAGAGCCAGGTGGGGAGACAGAATACAGTCAACTGGATCTAGCAAAAGATTATAGAAGACAGAGTCAGGGTTTCAAAGACTTGTGTTGAAAAGTACCAAAATAAGCGTACTACAGATCTACAGAACGTTTTGAAATCAGCAAGGCCTTTTTGTAGGACTTGTTCTAAACTTAGTGGCAGCAGTAGGAAAGTAAAAGTACTGTAAATCGTACATGCCTGACTACTAGTGTAGCATTCTTGAACTGCTGCCCATTTGGGACTCGGCAATCTCCTTTAATGGAAGCATGTTTTCTTCAATATTTGAGTTTGTTTGTTGATTATTTATAAGCTCATATAAAGCCGATGTTTTAGGCTTAGAACGACTGGATGTTAAAAGTTGTCATTTGCAGATTATAATATCTATATAATTAGAGATGCTTAGGAAAATTACTTAAATATTGTTATTGAAATTTAACTCATTGTTTAATGATTTTTCTTCAAGTTGCTGGGATTTGTCTTTGGTTTCTCCTCTCCTGAAGAGACAGGAACATGACATTTTGAAATATAAAACAGATAGTACTTCAACATTAGAAGAAAATAATTTCTTTCAAAGGGTTTTTTAATGGTTGTTCTTCACTTCTTTATTCATACACATTAATGGGAGTCAAACTAAGTATTTGTCTTAGTGAATTGTATCAGATGTTTCTAAATACTTGTATTAATTTTTTCACTGTTATAGAATAATCTGTCTACTGTCCTGAAGTACATATATATTTCGTTATTGCAATGAATATACTTGAAGCTTAGTACATAGTGAGGTACATCTACTGGGAGTTCCTGCAGATCTGAGATAGAGAAGCAGTGAGCATTTTAGTGGCATATACTGGGATGATCAGAGCTCCTCCTTCCTCACTTAGGGTTAGCAGAAGGACAGGGCTGGCTGTGGTTCTGGCATCTTCAGAAAATGGGGAGAGCTTTTGCCTAGGCAGAAGCAATCATGCCGGTTCATTGTGTCCTGGCTGGGTAAAACAGTGGGAAGGGCATGAAAAAGAAAGAAATAATGCTCAGAGAGGCCAGGAAAGTTTAGAGTGGAGAGGATGGTAGCCTGATCTAAATATAGTATCTTAGTTTGGAAAATGGTGTAGACAGATCGGGACTGTACTTTATTTTTGTGTAGTTTAATTTCTTTTTTTATTATAGAGCTTGATTTTTATTTTTATCCTATGACTCTTGACATCTTTAATAGAATGCTTGAGAGAGCATCAAAAGAACACACCCCACCCACTCACAATCACCCCCTTCCAAATACAGTTAGGAAATAGCCACAACCTCCTAAAATTGTAAATCTCTTGTCAGAATATGCGGGTCTCTTTCATCAAGTAGAAGTCATCTTCCTGCTGGTATTTTTCAGTCAAAAGTTAGTTTGTATATTTTTGTCTCCCAAAGATGACATGCTTTAGATTACATAGCTCATTATAGAGGAATACATTGTAGATACTCTTGGGAATGCGGCAGGTTAAACTTCAACCATAAATAGCTTCTGACTGCAGTACTTTCTTTCTTTAGCTCAAAGGACTTCTTCATGAAGGTTTTGCTGAATGTCATATCTAAAATATTTTATTTTTTTTTAGCTCTTGGTTATTGATAAAGCAGAATAATCTACTGCTGTTTACCATAGTTTTGATGCTACAGTTTCTGTTACTACCTAAATGTTTTTCTCAGGCTGCTAACTGAAATGCTTCTGAGCCGGAATGAAGTGGAAACTTTTAGCCTTGAAGAAGAATGCCTTGAAAGTTATGAGCATACCAAAATCAGTTACACTGGAATATTGGCAACAAATATTGCTAGGATGATTTTTGAAATTGTAAGTGTGTGGGAAAACTACTGTTCATGTGTGCCCTGTAAAACAGTGAGGCTTTTAATATTCAAAAATAGATCAATTTAGGATATACAGAGGTTACATAACACATTCAAGATTCCATTCACGTGGTTGGTGCTGGAAAACATAGAATGTGTGTGTAACCTTCCCTTCTCTGAAAAAGGAAGGGTATTGAAATCACTAACAAGTATACCTCATTGTGGGTTGTCTGAATGCTCAGCAGTTTAAAAAAATAACATATCATTCCCCTAATTTAATGCAGTTGTAAGGTGAGAACTTTTTGCCATTGATATACATACTTGGGTTTGTAGAATATCCTATAAGATTTAGTTTTATAGGTATTGTCTACACATGATGCATTGAAAAGCTGGTTTGTGCTGCTTTATTTCTGTTATGTTACAGGTCTCATTGGTGCATCGGTTATTTTGAAACTGATGCTTGCCATTTTCTATTTAACTGACATTGAAACTGTGCTGATAACAAGAGCTGGATGGAAAAGAGTCCTATGCAAGTACATATGCAAAACAGGAAACAGCTTACTTGAGAGATGGTGCTGAGACTGAACACAAAAAGTAAAACTTGTTAGATGTTAGATATGCATTAGGAAATCCTTTGCTAAAATCCTAGAGTTTTTTCAACACTTCTCACTGCAAACTTCATATATAAGTCAGATGGTCATTTTGGGTCATAAGAAAGTAGATTTAATTAGAGTACTGTGTGGCAGTCAGTGGGGAATCAGGGCTCCTAAAAACTAAGAAAATGTAGAAAGTTTCTAAAACCAAAACTTTAAGCAGATTTGTATTTAGAAATGTATTAAGAACTTTTCTGTAATCCATATAGTGAATGAAATAACCTGCCTCATTTCAATTGCTGTTGTATGTAAAGCAGTTAAGTCAGGCAATTTTCTTTTGGCTTCTGTTGTAGGTTAAGACAGGATTCTATTTCTTCATTGTTCTATATTGCCTAGGGAATTCTTAAATGGAAAATGGACATTAAGAGCCAGCGAGAAATTTTCTACCATATTTTAAGGGCCAGAGAAAGAAGGATTGCAAAAACACTATTCAGATGTACCACAGCACACATCAGTGATGCTCTGTAGAAGTCTCAGACAAATGGCGATGTGAAGTAATGCTTCTATAAATAACTTTGTGTTCATCCATAAACTTTTACTGGAAAGGCATGGAATGAGATGCCTGCATCTCTGCAAGTGGAATTTTGGGTGTGGCAGCCCCAGTAGGAAAAAGTGATCTTTTCTACTGACCACCTGTAAAAGATGAGGAAAGGATTTAAGGAGACTTTCCCATCCTTCTTTTACTGCTGGAGGTGAAAGCAGAAGCAGGATTTCCAGCTGGTTGGAGTACAGGCTGTGAACTTCAGTAACTTCAGATATAATAACATAAAGTACTGTGAAAGGATTCTCAATCCTAGAATATAAAGACATAGCTCCTTGGTATAAATACAAACATGCATCCCTTTCCTGTAATAACAGATTCGACTTTCAGGCTGGGAAACCCATAAGCTGTGGTAAAGCCACTGTTGCAAAGTCCTAGAAAGCAAAAAAGTCTGGTTCCTTCACAAGGATGTAGTATTCAGCCACTTGGCCTCTTGTCTCGTAAAACAGATGTTAGTATTATCTCTGATATGTCTTGCTGCATTTATAATGTACAAAATAGTTGGCTGCTAAAGGTGATGGCTTAATTACAGTGGAATGTAGGCTCTCAGCTCTTCCATTAGTTTTGCAATGGCTAAAAATAGCTCCTGTAAAACATAGTAAAGTTAAATGGACTAACATATCAGTTGTCTGTGCTGAAAGTTGAAATTGCCAGAAACAGAGAAGTTTGGGGTTTTTTTCTTTTCAATTGATAATTATTCATTACAGAAATGGAGGTTCTCATACATAGACCACTTCGTTGTGTTTTTCAGATTAAAGTTAAGTGTATTGGTCTTTAGCAGTGTCCTGATATTTGTATGTGTTACTGAGAAATTCCTGTTTATTAGGTGAGGATTTGTTTTGCATCATTTCAATGTTTAAGATTTTTAACCTGTACTAAAAGAACAGAGAAGTTCCAATTGTAGTGACTTCTTTTTGTAGTAAGACATTTTAGCATTCTTCTCTTGCAGTTTAGTTAGACCGTGTCACACTGAAGTACCACCACTTAAGAGACGTGGCAATAGCTGATATTGTGATTTGTGGATGAGCAGAATGGTCAGTCTGTTGCATTATCTGAGATAGAATAGCTTCTATTACGAAGGTATTATCTATAATTTAGTTTTGTCATAATAGAAGAAAACCACCTTACAAATGGGAGGGGACCTGATTGTCAGTAAGTATTAATGACTGGGGTTTGGATTCCTTGGGATTTTATTTTTGTATGTCTGCATAGTAACTAAAGCTCCTCACAAGCAGAAGTTTAACCACACGTTTATCTTAATGTTAACATTACAGCTGTTAAAAATGTATAGTTGCAGTGTTAACTTCACATTAAGGTAAGTATATTTTTGGATGCACGCCCAACAAATTATCACCTTTGTACAGTGTGCATTGAGTTTGAGGAGGAGTTATTGAAGTCGTAAGATGTGATTGTGACTCATGTCTGTTGGCTTGACCTTTCTACCTTTGAAAATCTCTTCTACTGAGTTAAATATCACATCTTGTAGCTTGGATAAGGATATTATTTCTTCAAGCATCTTGAGCTGTATATGTAATATTATTCTGTTCTGAATGTTAGACAAAACCAGGTAAATATTTTATATTAAAAAAAAAAAAAAACAATAAAAGCACTTATATTGGGGTAACATTTAAAAAAATTTACTCACTTGCTGTAGCAGCAGAAATCCTTGAGTTTAGGTGTTTGCTTTAACAGACTCTTCCACAAATATCTTACTAGTTATGCTGGAACTAGTATGGGGAAGGGGGAGAGTGTTTCTCTCTTGTGGACAGATTGCTAGTTTCTGTATTACTAGTACTTAGAGACAAATTCTCCGCGCAACATTTGCATGACCTTAGCTTTATCTTAGATAGTTCTGTTTCTTGAGTAAGTCATGTTGGACTTCAAGCATTTCAAAGCAGTAAAACACCTTCTTGCACCAAACTTGAGCTTAATGTAACTACAGAGGAATCAATCAAGTCAAACTGAGACAAATCTAATGATAAGAATTTCTCTTTAAAAAAACTTCCTTGTTTCAGTCTCTAGCAGTAATTCAAAATGGCTGTATTAATTTCTAAAAGAAATGGATATATGTATAATATGCGTATGTACTGTTTGGCAAGTATATTAAAATACACACTTTATTTTAAAAGTACGTGCTGTATATATTCGAGAAGTAATCCTAGGCCATTACTACGAAGTTGTTTATATATTTGTATAGTACAGAAAATTGCAGATGTTTACATGATTAAAACAGTAACTCATGTTTGTTTGAAAGTGTTTAAAGTAACAAATGAACCAAAGTTCACCAATACCTAAGTCCCTATCAATGCATTTATTTGCTATCAATTTTAAAACTTAAAAGGTTCTTATTTTAAAGCAGCCTCAAACTGTTAAACACTCAAAAATAGTAATTTCTCTACTATTTACCAATCTTCATGTTTTTATGGGATCTTAAGAATTTTTCACCAAAGTATGCCTCAAAAGAAGACTGAATTTTCCAGTTCAAATTTAGAAAATGCAAAACAAGTTTGTGCATGAAATTCCTGTGTGGGCAGTAGGAGGTAGGACACAGATGCCTGTCCGTTTTCACTGCCCAGTCCGGTACAGTAAGTGTACAGCTCCAGTTCAGAATCTGTGACTAAGGGACTTAGTCTTAAAATATTTTGAACTTACTTCTCTTTCATTTATTGAACTGTCACTTAATCCACCTGGTTTTCTTCATCTTCTAAAGGGGGGTGTGTATATTTACCACATTATGAATTTATGCTAGATAATGTTGCAGGAATTAGATGAGAAATTATCATTTCAGTGCTTTGACTGCATGCACCTTGGTGAGGCTGCATTTAGGGCAATTACTTAAGTCTTCTTGGCACAGTTTTATGATACATCATTATTGGTGATATTTTCAGTGTGCAGTATGGTATCTTGAAAGAGATTGTTTATATTTTGGTATTTAATAGAATTTCAAGTAGTGTGTGTGATCTGCTTGAAACCATACTAATTACATAGAATGCAATTTTTTTCTGAGTATATTATTCTCTTATATTACGAGAGGCTAAATGAAAAGACAGCAAAGCCTCGTGGAGAATGGAGGAGTGGGGTGTTATAGGCACAGTTTCATGTAGCTGGTCTTATTCATGGACATATTAATAAAGATGGTGACAGCAGGCCCTATTCACTGTAACTACGATTCTGCTGTTCCTTTTTCACATCTGAAACTAGAAAGAGCAAGGTTTGTTTCCACCATGCTGGACTCCGCTGGATTTTTTTGGCAAGGAGTAGGAACTTCAAGTTATAGATAAAAGCTTGGAAACTGCTGAAGTGTTTGTACCATGCCTGTTGCCAGAATATCTAGTCACGCTTCTTGGATACTGTAGCCATCTGTGACCTCAGATTTGGGTGCTCATCACCTGTGCTGTGCCATAGCCTCCATCAGGTCCTTGTGATCGTGAGAAAGGTCACTGTGGGGATTTTCTTTCAACGCCACATTTCTTTGCAAGCCTCCTTGCAGGTTCTTCGCCTCCCGTAAAATCATCAGAAGCTGCTACAACAAGAAGCAGCTGAAGGCTGCATTTCTTAAAATGTTTGCATTCCCTTCTGTAGCAAAGAAATTTCTCTCTTACGTCCCTTTCTCTGACTGGTGTTGTTGGCAAAGCACTGCATGGACACAACTTCCAGTTCTGTAAGCAAGTGTGTACTGCTGTTGGAACACGTTTTGGGGAGGGGCATGTTCTTTGTGTTAGTAAATGCTGGCCTAATCAGGGATTGTTGGTGGCTGGAAGCCTAGATGTTAACAAGGAATCCCTAGGGAATTTTACTACCTGTTTAGGTGCAGTGTTCTGGCTGAGGCACGTCATGCAGCTTTTCATAGAGGAGCTGGAGGACCGAGTGCTGCAGCCCAGCAGCTGTTACCTGAGTAAAAGCCAACATTCCTTCTGAAGTATTCATCAGGACAACAGCTCAGACTGGGAGAGAGGGGCAGAGAGGACTAGCTGATTGAGGACCTCCCTATTTTAAGGAACACTTTTTTCCTTTTTTTAAAATCCTATTTCGTCTCTTGTAGCTGGGCGCTCACTGTTTGCACACAGGAATTGAACCCCATTTAATCAGTGTCCTTGAATTCATCCACGTATAATGCAATGCACTATGGATATTTCTGCCTTAAACAGCCTCTTATTACAAAGCAGAGAGCTGTGACTGAGATTAAATTTAAATCCTGATTTGTGACATGTTAGCACAGCAAACTAATGCCAAAATCTATTAAGCCTCCAAGATTTGGTGGGGTTTTTTTGTTCTTGATGTTTGGTGAGTGCTGAGATCTTGACCACAATCACATTTGCTTCTGGGCAGGAGGAAATAGTCCATGTACTTCCAGTAATCCAGACAAGCCGTCACATCTGGTTTTATGAATGACTTCGGGGGGGAAGGGAAGTTTGCAATTGATTAACATTGTTCTTAAAATCAAAGACTACTCTAGTTTCAGGAATTACTGTAGAGAACTTCAGGGACCTTGGCAGTTAGCTCAGAAAAGCAACTTTTTTCCTCTTCCTCCCTTTTTTTTTTTTTTTTTTATCCTAAAAAATTATTCAGAACTTATATTAAGAGACATAGTATTTCCAAATCTGTACTTCCAGCTCTTCAAAATTAAGTTACAAATTTAATCATGCATACGATGAAAATCATGAAACTCTTATTTTTATATTCAAAACAAGTGTGCTTATATTAAAGAGCCAAGCATTTTAGCTATACTTGTCAAACAGGTTTTCTTAGTGTCTAATTGTCTGTAGAAACTTACTGAAATTCAAGACTATATAAAAACAAATGCCAATACTTTGAGGAAAAAATATAAGCAGATTTACTGTGATTTTTTGATATTGTCTGGTTTGGGGTATTTTCTAAAGGCAAGTTCAGTGTGTGCTAATAGCACATTGGTGTGAAGTGTAAATAATGTGCATGAGCACTCATCAAGTGTTAAACATGCTCTGTTTGAAGGCTCCACTTACCTTTCTATAACAACTCCTACCAGAAGTCAGCAATCTGAATTGGTGCCCTAGTCAATATTCCAATATTCTCTATATTGAATGTATGATATAGCACAGTACAGTTGTATTGTGCTCTTAGGAGCAAGTCTTTGGGAGTTATTAATGCCCAGGGTTTTAGTATTATCTTTTTTTCCATAAGAGATGGCAGTTTGATAATCTCGTTTTGAATTCAGTCATTCAGTTTACACAACTTAAGCAGATTCTCTGATATCTTCAGCTTGTGATCCTCTCTTCTATTCAGCAGTACCATTGCCATCATTCAGCAGTTTAGGTGTTTTATTAAATGGGATTTTGGGGGGTAGATGCAGTATGTCAAGACGCCTGCTTCACCAGTTACTTGGTTCAGAATTGACCTGAGGCAAAAGTGTAAGCCCCCTATGGTTTCTCATAAACAGTATTACTACTTTCTTTCACCACATCAGCCAGAATAGACTGTATTATTAAAAGACATGCTCAGACCACTACTCGTGATTTTCAGCAACTACACTTAAAACATTTCCCAGGAGTACAGAAATTGCAGGCTGGCATCTTGAGTTAATCTATGTAAATAGATAGTTTTGAGCCAGCAATCCAAGTGAGGTCAGGCCTATTGCAGAGGGAAAGCTGTATATGTGGGCTCCTTTTTTTTTTTCTTTTTTTTTTTTAATTGATCAGTAGTATCTAATTTGTGGTCCTTGATAGTTTATTTTGATAAACATAGCTTTGGTTTCATTACATGCTGGAATGTTTCAGAAATCCCCAGGCTGGCTCAGGAACATATGTTTTCCCACTGCAGAGGTGGGCACTGCTGCCTCCATTTGCTGGGTGGGCAGCGCTGCCCTTCGCTGCTGCTCAGGCCCAGAGCTGGGTCACCAGCAGCTGCTGTGCCAAGTAGTCCAGTTCTGGGACCTCCCAGCAAAGATTGGCCCTTCTCTTCTAACCAGCAGTCAAAACACTACCAGAATTTAAAAAGAACCTGAGAATCAGCAACTGGCTGCCCATTCTTTTGTCTTGGATTTTAAAGCGATGAGGCCTGTTCTCTCTTTTGCCAGCAGGAGTGGTTTAGTCATTATCTGTTCAGAGCATTTCCACTCTTAAGATATTTTATGTTACGTGATTCTGAGAGGAGGAGAGTAAAGGAAGGAGCTGTGCAAAATTCATTGATGGCTTCTTGGCACAGAGGATGTGAATGATTTCTCCTGTCTTTGCACCCTGCCTGCTTGAGCAGTGCAAAGGAAAGGACTTGGGCCCTGCGTCCAGCTGTTGTTTCTTTTAACAGATTTAATTTTCAGGTTTAGGAGGCAGAAGACCTACAGCCTAAAGGATGTGAGGCTCAACCTGGGAGGGAATTTGTCCAAGTGGGGAAAATAAGTTTTTGAAAGAATATCCAGCTCTAACAAGAGACTTGTAATACGATGTCATCAAATAAAGCTGGAATATCCTGTATTTTAAGTCACTCCAGGTTACAAGTGTATTTTTGAGTTTGGAGTTCTGGGAGGTGCTTTTATTAAAGAAAAAATCCTATCTCATTTCTCTTACTCAGCTATTGGACATTCTGTCCAGTTGTCCCAGTGTGGGCATTATCTCCATTTTAAATGCTTTTGAGGCTGCTCATCTCTGCTGTGTGAGAATCTGTCTCAATCCCTTGCCTCATCCCAGCAGCAGAACTCGTCAGCAGGACCAGAGCAGCGTCAGTTGCAGAACACATTCTTGCTCTGCATTCACAGTGACCTTCAAGGGTCACAGGGGTCACTGGGTGCACAGTTGCCTCCTTGGAAGAATTTCTCTCACAGTGACCTTTGTGCCAGGTGACATGTCTGGGTAACTAGGTGAGAGAGTACTTTTTGTTTAAAAGTATCATTAACTCGGAATGATAGGAGAGACTGAAGGAGTATCATCTGTGGCTTTTGGGGGGATTTAAAGATGAATGTTTAAGTGCACGGGCAGTGTGACTGGCTTCCAGTGTTAGCATCCAGTGTTGAACTCTCAGCTTTCTTAGAAGCAGATTGAAGGAGACAGCTCTGAATCCTGAAACCCTTAGGTCCAGGGACAAAGATGCTGCTAAGGCTGCTTAGGCTGAGGAGACCTTTAACTCAATTACTGCAAATTTGGAAGGCAAATTACTAATGATCATGAAGATCTAATTTCATTGAAGACTTGCTAGAGATTATATCTGGAACAAGGGCTCCAAAAACCTATTTATGGAAGAACATAACATCCCTTTAACAGATGGGATATAGGGTTTGTAGAGGGATAAAAACCTCCCCTGTAACTAAATACGTTATTGTTCAACAGATTAACTGAAGTCTCTTTGGTAAACCCTAGTGAAGAATATCTCTGAATTATTTATATTTTAATTACATTGTTCTGTTTGAGAAGTGTACATTCTTGGCATAATTTTAGCACACTTCAGGTGCTATTGAAACACAGAACAAAGTTTTCTTTTGGGTTTGGGGTGGGGTTTGGTGGTTTTGTTGGGATTTGGTTTGGGGTTTTTTGTTTCCATTTATCATTTATCTTCCTTCTCTGAACTTTGGAAAGTTTAATATCCTACTTTGAGGACGTAGATGATGAACTTGTTTCTAGGAAGCTGCAGAACAGGCACAAAGGATTATGGTTTAAAAATACATGCTTTTTATTTGCAAACTTTTTTTTATCTGTGTTTTTAAAGGCTATACAGTAGTATGCGAATCTTGATACTCGTTTTCTACATCTGAAATTTTTATGTGTTAGAAAAACAGGGAAATCAAAGATCTTAATCTAATTTGGATATGTTTACTACTTAAACAAATAATTTGCCATACAGTTGCTATATTATTTTATTTTCAGTTTCAGTTGTTTCTGAAAACAAAACACTCAACACATGGTTTCCTTCATTATGGATATGCACCTTTTACTAGTTGCTCACTGCTGTTGATTATTCTAATTAAAAGAAAGTTGATTCTTTTTATATGCCTATATATGGAAACAGTGTCATGTATTTCCCAGTCCAGCTATTAATAGCCTCTCTACATATGCATAATTATTTATTTTAATCTGCACAGAGAAATGCACTCATAAGTGAACTTAAAGTAAATTTGCATGGGTTTTTTTCCCTTTTGCTCAGTTTGTCATCTCTACATTGCTTACTTCTTGTCTTTTTTATTGATAGTCGAATTCTGTGGCAAGATAGTGCTTCTGACCACTTTTAATGTTTAAGAATCTTGGAGTTGTTAATTTTTTGTACTAAAAGTAGCAGCTGTGGGTAGAAATGTTTTAATGAGAGATTCAGGAAACTTATAAAATTACAGTTGAGGACTAGTAGATTGGATCTTGCTTATGGAAGGCAGTTATCGCTGCAGCATGCACAGATTGAACTACTTTGACCAACATTATCTGTTGTCATATACGGCCTAGGCACAACCTTCATGTCTTTTGAAACAAAATTACTGTGGACTATCTCTGGTGATTACATGTTCTGGACATTCTTCAGTTTATTAGCTGATGCTGTGCTCCTTGAACTGCTTCCCGAATGTTTTCTTTTACTGTTTACACTGCTGTATTGTTATTTTTTACAACAGCAAGTAGTGATAACAACTAATTTTACAGCAAAAACATTCAAAATTTTAATTGTCCCTTCAAATACCTTACTGTCCACCCAATTTTTCCGAAGGTAATTTCATTATCATGCTTAATAAATTTACAGGAATTTTGGTCTTTTGGGTAGTTACATGCAAATCAGACTACACATTTATTAAATAAATCCTGAATTAGGACTGGATCAAAATCTTAAGTTCAGGACAACCCTTCTTTGATCTTCAGTCACTAAGCTCTAGCTAGGACTTTTGGGTAGGACCTAATGTCTACTTATTGTCCAGAGTCCATGTGTAAGACAGAGGAAATTCTGTAACATTTTAATTAATTGTATTTGATCTTTAATGGTGTAGGTTCTCTAACATGCCCTTTGTGCTCTTACTTCTCAGTGATATGCAAATGCATACTAGGCACAGGCACAGCCTCCTGTGCACTAGGGGTCTGACATTTCATCCCTTGCTCCCTTACTGCACCAACTCCTGTTCATCACTGCAACAATTTTTTTTGTTTTCATTTCAGCCTAGCTTGCCTGCACAGGAAAGCAAGATTTTTTTTTTTTTAATCATTATTATGATTTTTTTAAAGTGAAAGGCTTGACTTGAGGAACTTAAAAAAAAAAATTAAAAAAAAACCCCAAACCTAGCAAGTGTGTTTTCCAGTAACAACTTGACAAATCTTCATAAGGATGCCAGTATTTCTTTAAACAACTGAAAACAACAGCATGGTTTTTTATCTTTTTTTTTTTTTTACAATCTTTTAAAGTAATCTGTTCTAATGAATGTATAAAAATTCATCATAGATAATAATTGTTAGAAGTTAGTCTTATTTCCTATATCCATCTGGTCCATTAAAACACAAATTAAATCTAGAAAATTACAAATGTGAATCATTAGCTCTGAGGCATATAACTGCCAGGCAAGCAACCATGACAAATCCAAAAGTATTTAAATCTCTTGGTGTTAAAAATAGGCATAGTAAAGATGTCACTAAATTTAAACCTGTAGTAAAATGGAACTCCAGTGCACATGTAATATCTTGTGAGATTGTTGCTTTAGGTCAATGTTGGTGTAAGCCCATGGTTCGTAAATGTTCTTGCAAAGCAAGTGTTTAGTATACAGGGACCTGAATCCTGGGCACTTGAAGTCTGTGGCATGTGTTGACGGAAACAGTGTTTCCTGGTGGTTATATTTCTGTTTTTCTTCCTAGGGGGATGCCAAAGGTCTCGTAACCTCTGAGAACGTGAGCACTGGCCAGAAGTTGGACTTTTCAGATACAATGGTACAGCAGAAGCTGGATGAAATAAAGGACCAAATCAAGCGGGAAATAAGGAAGGAACTTAAAATCAAGGAGGGAGCAGAGAACCTCAGGAAGGTCACAACAGATAAAAAGAACTTGGCATATGTGGACAACATTTTGAAAAAATCGAATAAGAAGTTAGAAGACTTGCATCATAAGTTACAGGAGTTAAATGCACACATTGTTGTAACGGATCTAGAAGATGTTCCAGGTACCATGTGTTACTGTGAAATCAGTTTTTCCTCATAGCTGAGATAAGCTGTACCCCATTTCACTGGAAAAAAATTGCCCTGTGAATGAGCGAATCCTTAGTTGGCAAGCTTGTTACTTATGTATGTCTCTTTGTTTTGATTCACAAATGAGTGTACAGTACTTCCGAGTTTCTAGGGAACACTGTATTTCATGGGCTGTGAGTTCTTCACTTTCGGTTCTTACTGGATTAAAGTGTTTTCTCAGTCACTGTAATATTTCCTAATAGCTTTTCACTGTATAAAAGCAAATATCAGTAGCTCTCCCAGTGGCTTTCTCCAAGTTACACTGTAGGCATCAGCACTAATGCACCTTTTTGTTCTTTGGGAGAAAAATTTACAACATTTATACTTGAAAGTTTTGTTAGCTCTTGTTTTCTTAAAACTTAACTCGGAAAATATTTTTATGTTATGCTGTTATCTGACTAACTTACCAAACATTTCTTATAGTGACACTTCTTAGGATTTGTTAAGTCTCCGGGCTTTTCCACAGCAAAGCTACCATTTTAAAGACAATTGGAAATTGTTTTCACAGAATCACAGAATGGTTGTAGTTAATGGTTTTAATTAGTATTTTCTGCGGTGTGGCAGTGAGTCAATGCTAATTTTGAATGTATTTTTTAAGAATACCAGGCTTGGTATTTTAAGATGGAATGTTGTGAAAGTAAACAGTCCTTTTTCAGCTTTGTGGAATGACCTGCTGGATACTGCCAGCTTGGTGATTTCACATTGCACAGGCTCTTCCTGGCAAAAAGTTAATAAATGTGCAGAAGCCATCGAAGGTTTATGTGAAGGGAATGCAAACCCTGCCGAAGCTTGGGCAGCAGAACAGAAGTGCATCGCCCCTGTGATGGAAGGTTGGTTACTGTGAGAAGTTACAAAAGTACTGGCAGAACTTTCTGGCCCAGTGACATACTGCCAAGGTGTTCAGGTGTCCATGTGTGGTTCACGGTGGCCTGCACAGTATCCTCTGTATTCTCTGCTCTTTTTGCTTTTGATCTCTGCGAGATACAAGAGGCAGAACAGGGACACAGCTGGAACTGGTGAGGCAAAGTGGTTGCTGCAGCGTGAAATGGGAATGAATACAATAATGTATGCTTCTTAGATAGCCACTGGGCTTTTGGTAGTTATAAAGCATTCTGTTCCATATCGGCTAAGGTTTATGAAAATCTGCTTGAGTGCCGACAGTAGTGTGGCTTTTAAAGGAGTGGGAAGAGTGGAACAGAAAGAAAATGGTATACAAACTGTGTATAGACCAAATATTAAAAATCTGTGCAGACATAAGTTTGCAAAATTCATCTAGTACTAGAACTCAAAAAGTGGATGAGCATGGAATGCTCTTGTTGAAATACTTTCTTCCAGTGTAGCATTTTTAAAACCCTTATCATAATGAGTTAATGAGCAGTATTGTCATTGTGGATGTCTTGGGAAATGCAGTAGAGGTTCAAAGGGTAAAAGATCAAGGTTAATAAATTTATGTGCTTCTACATGCTTTTGATGTGTGCTAAACTTCTTAGTACTGTGTTTTTAAATTCCATTCTAAGTGTTTCTGGTAGATAGGTTGTACAGTTTTAATTATTGAAATATGCAAGAAAAAACGTGTAAATTCTGTGGAGATCTTTATATTGTCTGTAAAGTATCACATCAGGTATTCATATATAAGAACCATTTTAATAGAATATTTTGCATAATCTTCTTGAGGAAAAAATAGTAGTCTTTAGTTCTATTAATATCTCTTTTTAGATCAAAGATTAACAAGCATCCAACCTCCAAAATTGAAATGCTTGAGTTTTTTTATACTGTTTGCCTTGTAAGTTGATTGCTTGTCTTCTTCCTCGTTCATGGTCAGTAGATCACGGAGGAGGAGCACTATCAGTAAATGTTCTGTGTGTCCTGAGACTAATGGGTGCAAGTCATCTAGGTGATAATCTGATTTTTAATACTGAAGTCTTAGGTTTGACTTAAGGTATTAGTGAGCTTGGCCTTTGTGAAATAGGGTTGGTAATATAGAAGGTATGACATGCAAACTACGTGTATATATTTGCACATAGTTGTTATTCAGGAAGTACGCAGGCACATAACCCTAAAGGTCACTGCCATCTGACATAAGATACCTCTGTGGAGAGGTCACAGGTATCTCAGTTAGGAATTCTTGCTTTTGCTGGAATCAGCAGTGAATTTAATAACCATTTACTGATGAATATGGGAGCTCCTCGAATAAGTGCATTGTTTCCAGGGCTTATCTTTATTCCATGTTACCACTTTTCTCTTTAGCTCATGTTTGACCTTCTTCTGGTCAGTTAATAACAAGTTATTTAAAAGAGAGAAAGAAATATATGGGAAATTTTTAGACTGTGCAGATCATGAATGCTGAAAATAAGGTAAAGAAGGGTTCAAGAACTGTGGGAGTCAAGGTCTGTGTTCTCTTTATGTACTTCAGTATTTTTCAGAGGTGGCCCTGGTTTTCATTTTGTCTTACAGAATATATTGTTTAGGTTTTTGCAGGTTCTAAGTAGCAAAGTCAGGATTGAGATGTATTGAGGTGATGATCTCTTTGACTCGTCAGGCCTGAACTTTGAAATTTTTTGTTCTATTGACTGGTTGAAAGGTCATTATGGTAACTTAAAACAGTCATTTAATCTTGCCTTGTTCCTGTATCTGAAAAGTGGGTGTGAACATATATTTGTAAAGTGCTCCCAAGTTAGAACTGAAAAGTGCCATGAGGCTGTTGTGACTCTTACTGTTGCTCATAGTACAAGCAGTAACTTCTATTACTTTTTTAACAAACCCCTGATTTTTAGTGTAACTGCTTTGTCATTAGCATAGTGTAATCAGTACATGTTAAAACCATTAATTAACGAATCTACTGTAGCAAAAGGTGGTTTTGTAACATTCCATTTCAAGCAAGATGTTTTTATGCTAGTTTACCTAGAGCTGAAAGCTTTCCAAGTCTTAATGCCATAGGAAATTGTTTTCACAATTATTTGAAGAATTGGAACTAAACTTTAAGCTTAACATAGGTGTTCTTTACCTTCTGGGTTGCTGATGCATCCAAGTTTGTTTTAGAAGTGGGACTTTGTACCTAAGTCTGCCCTTGTCGTGCAGCGTATTAGTCATACAAGGATGTGGAAGTTTAACATTTGTAGGTCAGCATTTAAAAGTAAGCAGAATTCAGCAGTAAGAGTAGGGCAAGCCTAATGACCATTACTGCTGAAAGTCTGAGAGATGTAGTATGTAACATGGAGATAATTACTTCTGTTTTAGAGATGAAGAAATTTTGTATCTTGAAAACATACTTTACAGTAGCACAGATTAAATTGGTATTTTTCTTGTGTGTGTAAAAAGTAGCAGTGCAGATTGTGGTTTTTAGTATAATTCTGTGGAGGTGCAAGACTGAAATAGCTTACCTACAGCAAATCACCAGTATAATTAGGCATAGAGTTAATACATAGAAAATCCATAAATTGGGAAATTAATTCGGCTCATGGAGCTGCAGTTAAGGTGTATAGAGAGGTGTGATGGTAGAAAAACCTTTGGGGGATTTGAGGAAACTGGAT
Source organism: Cephalopterus ornatus (assembly GCA_013396775.1). Taxonomy (NCBI): domain Eukaryota; kingdom Metazoa; phylum Chordata; class Aves; order Passeriformes; family Cotingidae; genus Cephalopterus; species Cephalopterus ornatus. The sequence continues at coordinate 25,803 of VZRE01001735.1, forward strand.
AAAACATGGAGAACATGAGCTCAAAAAGACAAGTTCATGCCTCTTCTTCCATTCTCCTAACTAACTTGTAAGCTATCCTCTTCACATCAAATTTGGCTGTAGGCATCACAAAGAAAACAAGTTATTTTTTTAAGAATGTGATGAGCTGACAGTGGAATGAGGGAGATGTTTTGTCCCTACAAATGATTAGGTTGGTCTGTCAGACACCAGAGCGTCCATATAACACCAATTACTGGAAACTGGTAGAGGCAGCAACAAAATTGACATAGGTAGTGACTTCTTAGACAGCAGACTCCACCTACAAGGCTCATATCCATAGGAATTTCATGGTGACTTTTGGGAACCTTACTGTAGAATACCAGTATCGAAGCAATTTGAAACAATCTCCTGTCGCTTTTTTATTAGTTAAAGTTGGCTGTTACCTAATGGAAATTCAGTTGAACTCAAGAAGTTTCCAGGAGGTCAGTGCTGGATGTTTTCTGAGCGCAGAGTATCCATTGCTGCCTTGGACCTACTGGTGACTTAGTTCAAGTGCTGATCCAACCATCTGACTCCCTGAGAAAAGCCTGATAATGCCTCTTGCTTCCTTCCTTCAGCTATGCCTAAACATGCATCACAGGTATTTTTTTGGGGTATGACACTGATGAGGCTAACTGCAATTAAATCCTCAAATAAGATTAAAATTAACTATTTACCAAAGGGCACTTGCTACTAATTGAGTAGCTTAACAGCATGCTGCAATACCATCTGGAACCCAAATTCAGAAAGTTACTTGGGATCCGAGATTCCACACTCAGCTTACTGAAGAAACAGTGTATGTAAGCATCTGGGGAAGAGTCCTCAAAGGAATGAGCAGTCTCAGTAGAGTAGAGTTGTGTAACTAATCTTAATAAATATAATTTAGATGGGAGTGATGGTAAAAGGCCATTTAGAAGCAAGAAATTTTTGCTGCTGAGCATTGTACAAAGACTCAAACTGAAAAGGTTTTCAGAAGAGCAAAGATCACAGTTAAGATAAACGTATCAGACTGAAAACTGAAAAAGTCCTCATGTAATCCAAATACTAAAAAACAATCCATTAAACCATCCATATTAACCTGTTTTAATACTGATGAGCAAATTTTTGTGAAAACAGGATATTGCAGGTGCTGGGAAAGCAGCACTGCAGCTCTTCCAGCAGCCTGGATGTGTGCTAACCAGCCACACAAAACTCGCTAATGTTAAGCAACAACATTCATAGTTTTTCAGCAAGAAAACATGCCTGTTTTACTTCAACTTAAGTTCACTTGAAATGCATGTTACTTCACTTGACATTCACTGTCAAGAATATTTGGGCCTAGGAGCCCAAACCTGTACCTAGCAAAGCTCTTGCTGTTCTATGCAAAGCTGTATTTGAATGCATCCAAAATGGCAAGTCTTCTACTGGCTGTATTGACCAACAAACAGGGCAAAGTGGAGAATCTTTTCTGTTCCCCACTCCCTGCTTACCTACGTTGAGTGAAATATCAGTTTGGTATGAGTACTTAACTCGTGCTTAACTTTAAGCATATACGTAAATCCCATTGATTGCAATTATCTGGATGAATTTATTACTTATTTGCTCTATGAAGTGACTAAATGCCTTCAGAGGAGATTTGAGCCACTCTGTATAGTGCTTTACACAAATAGATCTGAGATAACTAGCCATCCGAAGTCATTACAACCTTATATTACAAAGAGAAAGGGAAACAGCCAATACAGATGTAGCTTGTAGTGTTGCTGCTAAGGTTGCCAATGCTTTCCATAACAGAACCGGTCTATCTGGCTGATTTAAAAATTTAATCTGAATTCTGTAAGAAACTGCCTTGGGCTGATTACTGGGCTGTAATGGTTTGGGGGGCTGTCGGAAGGAGTCACTTGGAAACCAGCTCTGAAAAGCTGTTGATAATTTTTTTTTTTCTTTAAAAAAAGATTTATCTTTTTTAAGAAACCATATTGTTCCATGTTTGAGAGTTTAGTGAGCAGCCATTACGCCTGAAGGCAAAAAATTGCTTCTTCCTAGCAATTAGTCAATACTGCAGAAAAGTTTCCTTTGCTGTTGCTTGCTTACAGAGCAAATGGTACAACAATTTAAAGTAAATAGTAGAGGGTAGGATAGACCCACAAGTACAGACCAATTGTTGAGATGACCCAAGTAAGTGATGTGGTTACACCTTCTCAGTGGAGACATGCAAAGGGAGATAATAACAGCTGCCTGGGCAACCTGAACCGAGGTATCTCTAATTAGTCCTTAACTTGCAACTTGAGTGTTCTAATGCAAAGGGAGACTGGCTGTTGTGCATCTTTAAAAGCTGTGAAAACAGACTTCAGGAGCCCCACAGTCTTCACAGGGATCATCAGAGGGCTGGGATCTTTAAGTGGTAGAGGCTTGCATCATAAATCTAAAGTTGGTACATATTCATTTATATGATGAATCTACTTTACAAGGAGACTTGACACTGTGATTTTCAAGTTTCATGTTTGTTCTCATTTTGAATAGATTATTAGGTGAGAATTAGTTAAAAGTGAAGACATAAGTTAGAGGAAAGCATGTTGTTAATCTTTGTTTTACTAATAGAAGATTCAAGGAAAAGCTGTTCAAGTGCAGTTTCACAGAGAAACAAAGACAAAACATTAAGGAGAGGATCAACAACAAAGCAGACAGATGAGGAAAAATGCAATTTTTTTTTTTTCTTTTTTAACATCTGTTATTTTCTGTCCTATCTTGAAGTGGTGAGGATGCAGTAAGAGACTTGAAGTGGCTTTGAAGTGAAGAGTGAATTAGCAGCAGAGGAAGTTAAACTTCTCCTTACATGAAATCTGTATGTAGACTCAGCAAAGATTACAATTTAGGAGGAAATTACCCAGCAAACTTGGAAGTAAAATGTATTAAATCTCCAAAAGTAGTTATCAGAAGCTTTTACGGAAGAAATATGAAGTGGCAGATAAGACATCTCCCTATGACATCTCATAAATAACAATTTGTAAGTTACTTGTCCACTGCCTGTGTTTTCTGATAATTGAGGATTTCAGGAACTTGATTTTTCATACTAGTTTTAATTCACGGAAAATTATTTCAATTGGAAAAAAGATTGTACTGTTCATATTGGGTGAATACTGTCTTCCAGGAGAACAACTAATGTCTTTTGTCCACAGAGAAGGTATTCTCTCAGTTGTTAGAGGGAATACAATTTTTTTAAAAAATTATCTAAGTGGAAATTAATTTATCCTCTTTTACCAAGAGGTTGGAAGAGAAGCCATTGGGACTGTTAGGGAAGATAACTATTTCCAACACAACTGTCCTTTTAGCTAAGTGCTAGGAAATAGTCCAGTGACCACTTACTTTCAGTTTGCTAACAGTTCATTTTCCAGAAGCTGACATATGAACCAGTGATTAATAGACTAGTTAAGAACAATTAAGGAGTTGGACTGTAATTTAATTGATAAAACTAACTTGGATTTCATTAAATTAATCCAACAACTTGGAGATCCAAACACAGTAATATTGTCAAACAAAAAAGCTTTATCCTTCTCATAGATCACAGCCATTCAATAACCTGTTTGTCTATATATCCAGTTATCCCTGAATTCTGTGAGTGTTTCCAGAGCAAGAGTCATTCAGCTTTACAACTAAGAAAAAGGCTCATTTTGTCTGTTCTTAATTTTGACATAAACAGTGTCTTTAGTGTTCACACTAGAATAGGTGAGGATCTACTCAATACCTGTATCCAGACGATGCTCATTAGTATTGAATGTTATGATCCAAGTTTGTTTTTAAAACACTTAGATTTAGAAGGAGGAGCGTAAGAAAGCTTAGTGTAAAACTGCTTTTTTTTATTGACTCAAGACATTCCAGAAGAAATAAATCTTCTTTGAAATAAAAATAGACCTGGCTGCAAACCTGCCTGTTTGACCGCTCCCGGAAGTGATTCATGTGAATTAGGACATGTGTAGGAGTCACTGGGCTGTCGGGAGGCTTTTCATGTTAAGGCACATTTGCAGTGCTTGTTGCAAAGTAGCTCTGGACAGGAGGGTCAGTCTTAGTTCTTAAGTATGGCCTTTCACTTCTGGTTAATGTATAACTTAATAGAATAGAGTGAAAGGTGGGTTTGGGGGAAGTGGTTTGGGCTTTTTCTTCCTGTTTTTTTTTTCTGCGCACGTTACATCCTACCTTTAATTTGCAGATTGTCCCAGCACTCCTGATACTCCAAATAGCAATCCTCGGTTTTCTACTAACAACAGATTGATGGCCTTAAAGAAGCAATTGGATATAGAATTGAAGGTAAAACAGGGAGCAGAAAATATGATACAGATGTACTCAAATGGCTCTTCAAAGGTAAGACTTTGGAATGCTTGAAGAACATGAAATTACTGTGGATTTTCATATTGCTGTAGCGTGACTGTACAATGTATAAACATTATGCAAATTCAGTATGTTTAGTTTGGGGTACATTTTTGTTAAATAGTTGTGTCAGATCTGCTACACATTACCATTTTCTGTTGTGGTTTGATACCCACTGAAGTGATTGTTCTATCAGTTTGTGCACGTGCAGTTCAACCTAAATAACAAATCCGGCTTACTAAATTTAGTACATCTAGTAATCTTTGACCATGTGTGATTCACTTAGCAGCAAAGCTCGGTGTAACACTGGCTGGAATCTGATGCTTTTCCTAACTCCATTCAAAAAAAAAAAATCAATTAGTTTAAAATTGTAACGTGCACAATTCATTACAAAAAAGGCAGCATTGCGAACTATGCTTCTGAAATGGTCATCTAGTTGTAGTTAGCAGTAAAAAGATTTTTAATGGACGTGTGGTAATCAGAGGTAGCATCTGATAGTGAAATTAAAAATAAATCCGCACTTATTCCTAGATCTGAATTTTAAATACTTGCACTCACTCTCTCTTGATTGCACCAGAATTTTTTCAAGGAGGTGAAGGTGTCTCCTAACCTCGAAATGGATTTGACTTATTACCTATTCCTTACTGTGTAATAAAATTCATCATATGCTAAGAATCCCTTAACTCTAGTGAAAGACAAGCCAAACCTTTTAAATGAAAGAAAACAAGCCAAAACAAAAACATCAACAAGAAAAAGCTGCAGAAACCACGAAAAAACGGCCACAACACATATTTTATGAGGGAGTCATAGTTCTCAAATGAGAAAAAAGGGAGGGGAAGATCCTCTACTTATCTGCCCCTTCACCTTTCATTTGTTACTCATTAGCTGTTCTTTTCATTTACTTTTACTAAGTCATTAGGGAGATGAATTTCCAAACTAAGTGGAAACACAAGGATAAATCTAACAAGTAGTATGTAGTAGCTTGGTTATATGTTTTTGTGTACAGACAATAGTAAGTAAAATAGAAATGTTTTAAGATCTTAACTGAGCCAACACCTAGCTAGGTCAGTGACCTTACTAAAAAGAAGTGTTTGACTTGAAAGTAGCTATTCTGTGAATTATGTTGCTACCCCTTATAACTGATTCTAATCTGAGTGTTGGAAAGGAATTTCACGTTTCTGAGGGAATTCGTGCTAGGGGTTGGTGGAGAGGCAGATCACTTCATATCTGCCTACTGTATGACTTTCTTATACCTTGAAAAAATGGCAGTGAATGCTGCTTTCTCCCAGAAAAATGAGTTTAGATTAGATGGACCATAGGTGCCATCAAGTTCCTTCTGGCCCAGGTAGCCTTATCTGAAAGTGACCTCTAACATACTAGCTTGGGGCAAATGGAAGAAATACCTGGAGTGCACATTATGACTAAGGGCCTGGGAATGCTGTCCATGCACCACAGTCCCTCAGCTCCTGGAAAACCTTGGAGTCTACATCCTCTGAGGCCATGTACTTAGCACCAGGTACACTTACAACTAATGATCAGCTGACCCAAATGGATCAAAAGACATACATGAATTAAGTTTCTAATAAACCCTCGGTAAGTAACCTTATAACAGGCTGGAAAAACTTAACTAGACACTTGGGCTGTAATATTAGACATTGTTAGAAGGCTTGGATCAGACTAGAGAGGACAAATTCTGGCTTGCTTTATGATTGAGGTATGTAATTAAAATTTATGATTGAATCTTATATTTGCAATTGGTAAATGCTTAAGTCAGCCTACCAGATCGGGGTTATATAGTATCTGGGCTGGAGAGAGCAAGCTGGAAAGCACAAAGGCATTGCCAGCCACTTCAGCAAACAGGATGGAAATGGTGCGTATTCATTCTCTCGTTTTCGTAATGTCAGTAGTGAGTTAGTGTGCCAGGTTTGAACCATAGGTTTGAGCATGCTGGTAATGTTTTAAAAAGCAGAGCTTAAAAGAACCCAGTGTCTGGATGAGGTGGGCAAAGGGGGCAGAAAATTACGAGTTTGAATACAACCCCGGTAATCCAGTAGTCCGTTAAGAAGTAGTCACAGGACTCTCTTTAAACATATTAAACTCATTTGTGACCTTTATTCAAGTGTACAATATGATCTGATTTCAAATCTGTGGTATTATTTTCAGACCTGAATTTAGTGGAGGGAGGTCATAATTTGTTTTCTAAAAATGAAAAAGCAGTCAGTTAATAAACCCATCATCTCATGGGAAGCTTTTCCCTTTGTACTTACTCTACTTCCTTCAGTAACATTCAGCTCAACCTATTTGTACTTAAACACTTCTGAGATAAGTCATCTTTTCTTGGACGTGTGTGGGTTCTCTGAGATGCCCTGACAGCTTTGCAGATCAGCTTCACAGGCACTGTCAGTTCTATACTCAGAAGATGCATTGAAATACTTTGTATTCAGCCTCCAACACTAAAAGAGCTGCTGAGTGTTACACATACATTTTGATTCTGAAGATGAGATCTTCTGTCTCTTGTAAACATAAGGATATCTCTATAATCCTGAATTGCCTCCATTCTACCCACTGAAGGGCCAATGTTGCCCCTGAGCAAGCAAATCCATTGCAGTAAGAGGCTGTGAGGGATAATCAAGAGCAGCAAGATGAAATATAAGATAAAAGTAAAGATTCAGACAAAGAAACACTGAGTATTTATACATCAGAATGATGTGTGGATAAGGTTTAATACAGGATTCTAGACTTGCTTGTAATCTGTTACTTAAATCCCATGCTCTGCTAAAGACAGTGGTTATTTCAAAAGTTCACATTTATATTTGAGAAGGCACCGATTTAGGAAATTCAGTGTGATCAGGAGCTCTTTGGATAGCTTCATGGAATCTTAAAATACGAAAACTAGTGGTATCTTTCTGAAATGTTGATCCATACTAAAACTTAAAAGCAAGAGTTCTGAGCTTATGGTGTGCAGAGGGGGCACAGTTTCTTCCCATGCAACCAAACACTTTTATGTGGAGATCTTGGTGTATCTACCCTGCAGAACATAGGGCAGCATTGAAATATCTCAGTGAGTGATATGTTAGGTGCAAGGTCATAGAGGAGCTCCATGAAGGTAAATTTCTCAGCATACAGATTTTTCTCACCATATGCTTCATGGTGCCAGTATTTCTAGCTCTGGGATCTGTGCTTCACTGCAGTTCTGCCTTGGTTCCGGCAAGGGGAAGAATTTAATTTCTTCAACTTCTTAAATAATTGATAACTTCATTATAAAATTAAAAATATAAGTATAAACCATGTCCATGGGAAAGTAAGTTATTAATGAGGTTATAGAGTGACTACAGAATGAGTTAACCAAAATACCCTTTGGGCTATAACAAGGGTGATACACATCTGTACTGACTGCTGTTAATTACTGTGATTGATTGGTACTGCACGGACAGGACAAATAGAGTACCTCAAGTTTTCTTATACCTTTTTTTTTTTTTTCTTACTGCAAGTCACATCACCTTTAAGTTATCTGGTAATTCCCAGAGTGTACAGGGAGAGCCACATGGCAGCCATAGGAGTTCATGCGAGTTCATTTTCAGAAATGTTCTCTTCTTCACGGCTTCTTGTGATATTGCTTTTGAAAAAAAAAAATTGATTATCTTAGTTTATTTAGATAAAAAAGCACTGTACTCAAGCTGCTGATGAAATAGCTAATGAAGTAGCCCTTGTTTCTTATGTATTTATTAATGCAAAAAATCTTCAACTCTGATTTGTTCAGGAAAAGGTACTGCAGACGTATTTATAATGTGCTATGTAAGCAACTTCGTATTTTCAATTTCTGTATTGAAGATCAGCTCAGATTAACTAGTACAATTACTTTTATATGGGCTTAGTCTAGCAAATTGGTCTATTACAAGAGTTCTTGGCATACTCGGAAAATTTGAGTCATTCTACATCATGTTGGAGGTATTTTGCACTTAATGTCTTGTCGTCTCTTTAGTATCAGCTCACAAAGCACTAATCTACACATGTAATATTTCTAAATCATGCCTCCTTAATTCAGCTTGAAACACATACAGTTTCCGTGGGAGTGACTTACAGTCTTTAATCAACCGGTGCCTCTGTCCTAACTTAATTTCCATTAATGTCCTTATGTGCTTAGTTGAATTGGTCTGCTATACCAAATGAAATACATAGATTTAGTTCTTGTTCCTAAGTATGTGCGTTCTGAAATTTTCAATGCGTTTTGTTCCATGAAGAGGTTTATGACTTAAACTTGTCTGTTTGTTTTAATAGGATCGAAAACTTCTTGCCACAGCTCAGCAGATGCTTCAGGACAGCAAGACAAAAATAGAAGTTATAAGGATGCAGATTCTTCAGGCAGTCCAGACCAATGAATTGGCTTTTGATAATGGTGATGGTGTAGAAAAGAAATATGAATCATTAATGTCAGAATGCCATGTAGATATGTACCCATATGCACACAGAGGTACCATAAATTTCTAGTAGGAATGTTTGACAAAGCTTGTGTGATCCAAAAATAATCAGAGGCTAGGCAAAACTTTGTGTTGGGGTGCCAAATACATCTGATGATGCAGGTACAAAACCTGCTTGTCATACTTAAATAATTGACCTTATTATTACTAATAGGAGCACAGATGGAGGAGAATTTTCTTGTCTTGATGGGTATTTAGGATAGATTGAGTGCTAAACAACTATTTTTAAAGCAACAAAAAAAGTGTTTTTAAAGCAACCTGATTGAAATACTCATGCTGCATTTCAGAAATAGTTTTAAACTTGCATTTCCTTGGAAGTCTTCAAAGAATAAAAAAAATTTACCTCTGAGCTCTAATAACATGAGTGTACTAGAAACTCGTGGGCATATCGGTACATCTCTAAGTCTTGACATTTATTCCTGTGCCTTTCTGAGCGCTGAAGCTGTGTGACAGTGCTTGTAGTCAGGGCCTGCATGCATCCGAGATAATGGAAACGTGTGTGTGTGTGTTTTGTGTTGTGTGAGGTGTTTGTTTTTACACACTCATTTTTAACACCTCATTTTAGTACATGTGTTATGCATATCATTTGTTTAAAAGGGGAAAAAATGGTATTCAAGCTAGAAAGGGCTTTCAGATGCCTTTTTGTGTTTCTACTACTCTTGGAAATATAAATATAGATAGAAATATATCCAGGAAGTTTTCTGTTCAGGAAATCTAAAGACTGTAAGATGTGGACATCAGAATGGCTTACCCAAACCATTTGGGGCAGGCAATGTGTGGCATCTCTTACATTCTTGGTGCTGACAGAAGCCAGATCCAATGGGATTTCACCTGAGGCAGGGGGATCATTGGAAACTGAGCAGGGATCTATTTGGCTACAGAGCAGTTTAAAAAATAAGTCCTCAGAGTGTAATTCAGAAGTGTTGAAGTCTCAAAACCTCCTTGCCAACTGAATAAGTGGGAAATTTGGTTCTTGTCCCTTAACTCCCCTGAAGATATGCTCTTTTTCTTGCGTCCTCTAGCAATTATAGCTCTTCAAGGAGTAGGACCTGTTTATTGAATTGAGGCCCTGATCAGTTATTTCTTCATTCAAATGCAGATGCTTAAAATTTCACTGTTGCTTTTATGACATACTTTGGGCTTCTCTTTGTTCTACCAAATATGCATCTCTCTCTTTTATTTCTTTTTCTTCTCCCCTCTCTTTACATGGGGGAGCGGTTAATATTCAGGAAATTAAACCTGGGCATTATCTTCATTGAAGTTTGTTTGTTTATATCTCTTTGCAGCAAAACCTGTGATAAGCCCTCTTGAACTGCGAATGGAAGAATTACGGCATCATTTTAGGATAGAGTATGCTGTAGCAGAAGGTGCAAAAAATGTGATGAAATTACTTGGATCTGGGAAAGTTACCGACAGAAAGGCACTTTCAGAAGTAATTTATGTCATTCCAATTTCTGATAGTTTGCTTTAAAGGTTCTTTCAAGAAAAAAAATTGAACTATTTCAAATTTTTATGTCTTATTTTAAAAAGGCACAAGCAAGATTTAACGAATCAAGCCAGAAGCTGGACCTCTTGAAGTATTCACTGGAACAGAGATTGAATGAACTTCCTAAAAACCATCCCAAAAGCAGTATTATTATAGAGGAGCTTTCATTAGTCTCTTCACCCACATTAAGTCCTCGTCAGAGTGTAATATCTACTCAAAACCAGTATAGTACACTGTCCAAACCAGCAGCTTTAACAGGTATGATTTATGGAGCTTTTTTCTTTTTTTCATCTTAATTAATGGTTTAAAGCAAGTCTTTAATGCCAGCTGTATTTCTTTCTGGACATACTTAATTGTTGTTCTTTTCCTAGACAAAGGCATTTAGAATTTCCAGGTGTCTGTGCACTGCAAAAAAATGCAGATAAGTTTCTATGATTTATTTGCTGACCTTTTTATAATCCTATTGAAAAAGTGAAGTTCTGGCCTTAAATTAGCTCGCTGTGGAAAGATCTTGCTCACGTTTACTGAATGGCTTTTGTCTTTAGATTATCAAGCACTTCAAAAGGTGGATAAGTATCATTATCCCCATTTTACAGATGGGGAAACTTAAGTTGCAGGAGCGTTAAGTGACTTGCCCTGGTCATACAACAAGTAGGTGGCAGAGCTGGAAATAGGCATCCAGCTTTTCTAACACAGTTCCTATTTTACCCACTGAACTTCACTGGATTTCTGGAGGGTGAGATTTATGCTACCAAAACATGCATTATATTTGTATTCCAAAGAAGGAGATCCTAACAAACATGCATGGAACCCTTGAAGACTCTGTTTGTTGGTGTTAATTGTTTTCCTGTTGAATAAACATGGAGGTGATTTTTTTTTTTTTAAGAGACTTAGCATACCTACTGTAAAGGACAAGTATAAGACTGAGGAACTTCTCATAGTTTGGGTTCACATGGTTGTCCTTCACTGGAAGTAAACTTTCAAGAGATGAACCATACTTTAACAAAGGTCTTGAGCATTTGCCTCACAGTGTTCTTAAACTAAAACATGTTTTTGACTACTTGGGATATGTTGCTTTATTAAATTTATTTAGTCAGTGGTCATAGAAGAATTGCTAGAACAGATAGATCTGATTTCATGTTTTTTGTCCTCACACATTTTACATGTAACTGTTATGCCTAGTACTAACATAGTGAGTTTATTACAAGAAAACACCTGTTATTCAACTGTTGCTGTGGTTATACTTGTATAACTGAAACCAGAATTTAGTTTTAAACTACTGTGGGGTTATATTTTAAAACAAAAAGAGGAACTCTTCTGCTGATTTGCAATAGCAATGATAAAATGGAGCAAGTCTACTTGTCTTCCACCGTGGTTCACCAGGACCTCGGCCAAGAGTCCCTGTAAAGTTGTGTGGTGAGGGGAACGTTTTTCATCAAATGAAATCTCCAATGATCAGTAACCATGGGCAGGAAGTATCATGCTTTGGGACTAAAACAGCTCTTTTTTTCTCTTTTCCTGTAATACATAGTCAGGGGTTAGATACAATATAGTGACAATTTCTCTTTAAATATGATTTACTGATACATGTGAACAGTTTTTAGTAGAAATGGTCAAACAGAGCTACATGCTTGGGAAGTTCTTCATAGTTTCACTTTCATATTGACTACACAAAGAGCTTTTGTATTGAGCTGGATTTAAATGAACAGTGTCTTTGTGTTTTGCCTCTAACGCTTTGTGAAAAATAGAGCAGTGCTACTGTCATACTTCTTAACGTGCATCAACATAATTTCTGATATAAAGACATTCCTTATACAAGATTATAGCTTTTCTGCTTATTAATTTCTTTTTTTTTTCTAAACAGAGTTTGGGAATGAAGTATTCTTTTACCTTTTAACCTGTTTCGGAAGCCAATAGCATCTCTTTGTCTTCATAGCCTAATGCTTAGCTGTCACTTACGGCTGTTAGTTTCCTACAGGTTGGGATTTCTTCTTAGACTGGTTTCTTGGTGTCTGTTCTGTGGGCTATGATGTTGCCAGATCATTTTTAGGTCAAGTCTCACTTAAGTTTCTGTTGCAAAAGAGTACTTTTAAGTTTCATGGTTAGGTACATTTGCTATTAAAAGAAGGCTGCATTTCAGCAGTGCATTTCTAACTGACACTGTGATTATGAACTGGCTAATTTCACCAGTTCTAGTAGATAATTTTATCAGTGTCAGTGGTGTCACAGTTTTACAGATGTTATCTTGTACAGGATGAAGTATTTAGATGTTTCTGTGTTGCTGGAGGAAACTCTTTTCATTTTGAGCAGCAGCTTCTATACCTCATTTGGTTAAAGATGTAGAAGACCTGGAAGAGTGCCTTCTTGAAGAGTAGCTTCTTGTTTCAGCTTTTATAAATCCAAATTCAGTAGAGTTGGAACAATTCAATGCTTTTCAATTATGTACTTACTCAATTCTGACTTTAGCGTGCAGCAGGCAAATGTGATTGAGTGTATCTTAAATAACTTTGTAGTCTCAAAGTCAGTATGTTAATTTTATCAAATATTAATTAGTTATATAAAAATCATGAAAAATTGTTATTGTTCCATCCACAAGATCCATAGTTTTAATAAGAAACTGAAAATTTCTCAATCTTAAAAAAATGACATTACTTACAACTAAAACTCTAGTCAGTTAGGTTCTCAAGTGAAGAAAACAAAGATACTTCTGAGACACAGAACAAAAACTTATTTTGTGTTATTTTGGTGAACTGTTGCTCTTTCTAGAAGGTTGAGTCCCACATATTTGACTTTTAATGCATTTATTTTCAGTATATATGTCTGTCTTGGATTTGTCTTTTGATTTCATCTGATATTTCTGTTATACACTGCGAGGGTCAGAATGTGAGCTATTGCCATCAATCAATCATTAGTCATTCACTTGGTTTACTTAATAGCAGAAATCTTTGATAAATCATTGTCTATCGTCTTCTAGGTACCCTGGAAGTTAGGCTAATGGGCTGCCAAGATATTTTGGAAAACGTCCCTGGTCGATCAAAAGCCACATCAATTACGTTACCTGGTTGGAGTCCAAATGAAGCCAGATCATCTTTCATAAGCAGACCCAGTAAAAGTAAAAGTGGGAGTAGTAGAAACCTTCTGAAAACTGATGACTTGTCCAGTTCAGTATACTCTTACTTCTCTTATTTTTACGCGTATCTTTTATTTACGTTTTTATGTGCATGATGTGTTCTGTAATTTAAAGTATTAAATGGATTCAAAGCTTTAAACTTACCTGTTTCTTCACCTGTCAAGCTGTTAATAAAAGCACAACCACACTATTATGCCCATAAGAACCGGTTAAATATGAGATTACATTTTTAAGGGAAACTTCCTAGAGATTTTTTTGTTTGCGGAAAATCCTCTTAAAGATTTAAGCTGAGTTTGTGTACTTTACTTACAGATGAAGTCTGTGCTGTACTGAAGCTGGATAACACTGTGGTTGGTCAAACTAGCTGGAAACCAATTTCCAATCAGTCATGGGACCAGAAATTTACACTGGAACTAGACAGGGTAAAAATGTAGCCTGATTTCATTGACATCTGTGGTTGATTCTTTGGATTAATTTTGATGTTGCTTTTTTTTTTTTTTCCCCTGTTGCTGTCATTTTGTTCAAATTTCATACATGCAAGTATTCCCATCCTTACCAGAATGAGCTCCCTGGGGGTTAAGCCATTGTGCTGGGCCAGCATTCTAGAAATTGAATCTTTTCTGCCTTACAAACTGATGTAGTATTTTTACCAGGATCTACTACTTAGCAGTTTTTTAGCCTGTGGTAGATGGTTCTTACATTTTAATTTGGATCATCAGATTTTAGTTATTTATCAGTAAATTGTAAAATCAGATAGATACAGTTTGGATATTTTGGTAAAGCTACATCATAGAGTTTTTACAGTGCTTCTACAGAAGTGTTCTCACCTAAAGCTGATCAGTTCTTCAAGAATAATAAATTCAGTAATAGTTCTTTCTTACAACTTTAAATGTTACTTGAAGGACACAAGTATTGAATTGATACCCTTGAAGTAGAATTTGTTATATAGGTTTAATCAAGCATTTGTTTTTTAGATACCTGATAGTCACAGTATTTTAAGGTAAAAGGATTATTTTTCTCCATCAGTGTTTAAAATACACTGAAAATTAAACTATTTTAGGAGCTTAAGTGTTACCTCTTGTATATGTTTAAAACACATGAGGAAAAAAAAAAAGCTGCCTTCCTGTTTTTGCTTTTTCCCCGCCGAGCCCCACCCCTCCAGCCCCAAACCAGACTCCCTCTGTCTAGGAAGGAAGGAAGCAGCTTTAGAGCTGCAGGTAGAGAACTTCAGGTTCTGGTCAGGAGTAGTGCAGAAAAAAAAAACATTTAAGAACTGTTTAAGAACTCAGCTTTTTGGTGCCAGAACAGGGCCTTGCTCCTGCTGTTCATGACCGCATATTTCATGTATTTGAAATGCACAATCCAAACCCCATCATTTTTTAATCTGTATTTCTTTTAAAACCTATCATAGGCAGTAAACCGATGCATCATGATGGAATTAAACTAGTAACACATGATGCTGCTGTTATATAGTATTGCAGGATTCTTCACATTTTGTGACAAGCTTTTGTAACTCGTTTTGAAACACCCTGAGAATACCTAAATCCCACCAGCAAGATACAGCAGTAGTTCTTGTTAAAGTTTTTGGCCCCTCTTCACGACCATGTTACAAAAACTATCTGTACTTCTAGAAATACTGTATAAAGTTTTGCATCATTGTGTATATGCAGATACTGAGTTGTCCAAAGTTGAGGTTAAACTTTGTTGTCAGAGCTTGAGCTAAAGTATTTTGAAGAAGCAGTGTTGTTAGACAGACTCAAAAAGTCTGGTGACTCTTTGTGACCCTCTCCTTTTACTCTCAGGGAAAATTTTACACCTGTACTTTTATTTGTACACTGGTGTTCACATCTGAACTGAAGTGCCATGGTCACCCTAGTGAGAGCTTGTTAGTCTGGCTGGTTCAACCCTGACAGTCTTTTAAAGTAACAGCTCTGCATCTTCATCCTTGAGTTGTCGGGTCTTATGACTGTACAGTGGTAACTCTTGCAGAACAATTACTAATAAGTAATTTCCTGTGTATCTGGTTCCTGTCATAGTCACGTGAATTAGAAATCTCAGTTTACTGGCGTGACTGGAGATCTTTGTGTGCAGTGAAGTTTCTGAGGTTGGAAGATTTCCTGGATAATCAACGGCATGGCATGTGTCTCTATCTTGAACCCCAGGGCACTCTCTTTGCAGAGGTAAGAATGTTTCTTTGAAGCACTTGAATATACTTGCAAGTGTTATATTGCAGAATAGTTTTAAGAAGTTTTCCTTAAACCTCTAAGAATGCATTTGTTCTGAAACTTGAATTATAACACACATTATTTGAACTGCAGGTTACATTTTTTAATCCAGTTATTGAAAGAAGACCAAAACTCCAGAGGCAGAAGAAAATTTTTTCGAAACAGCAAGGTGATTGTTTTATATAAACATGTAAAGCTTAGAAATTGTATAGATCTGTGATATTTTTTATACAGAGTCTTAATGTTTGCCTGCAAATAAAGCTGTTGATAATGAAGGATTTGGCATTGCATTTAGAAATGTTTTGAATTTAGAATTCCTTATTGTGCATTAGCACTTAGTTGTGAATAATTAGGAATTACTAAATAATATGACAGATTTACTTTGTTCTTGATAAACTATAAATGGATTAATATGGGGGGGAGTAATTATTGTTTGTGGTAATAACTAAGGAAATTCCTTGCACCTTGTTTTCTTTTTCCACAATATCTATAGGCAAAACATTTCTCAGAGCTCCTCAAATGAACATTAACATTGCCACTTGGGGAAGGCTGGTGAGAAGAGCCATTCCTACAGTGAATCACTCTGGCACCTTCAGCCCCCAAGCACCAGTGCCTGCGAGCGGGCCGGTGGTGGATGCCCAGCTTGCTGAACTGGCACTGCCAGCTGGGTACGTGATCTCTGCAGGGGTTAAGTGCTCTGAAGTGCAAGAGGTAGCAGGGAGGTGCTTCTGCCCTGAAGTGAAGAACATAACGTGTGTTGAGTCTGTTTATTCTGCAAGGCTGCAGACCTTTCCATGTTTTAATTGTGGATATCCATTTTATAGCTAGATCCACACACACACAAGGTTTGGTTTGGAAGAGATCTATGTAGATTTAAACAGTCTCTGCTGTACACTGAGGAGTTATTTATTTTCTTGTCAGTGACTCTCCTGTAGCCAAATTGGACTTTGAACTTGAGCCTGAGCCTCCACCTGCTCCACCCCGTGCGTCTTCCCTTGGGGAAATATGTGAATCTTCCTCTGAGATAAAGGCTCCTGATGTGCCTTCTCAGGCAAGTAACTTTTAAGAATCTCTGTGATGGACTTCTTCCCTTATATATCAGTGTATGCTCCCTGAACTGCCACATACAGAATTGTCTCAACAGAATGCTCTGGTTGCTCTTGGTGGCAAACTGTTTCCATGGTTGGTGTGTTCAACTCTCCGTGTCATTGGTTCCACCACAGGAAAAAAAACAAAAGTCCAAAATCATTGGAGTATTCAGGATAAAATGGTTTTATTGAGAAAGAGCAGAATGACTGGAGCAGTAGGTTTCATCAGTCTGTTAAAAGCCTGCTTGCGTGTATCATCTGAAAGGTTGTCATTTTAGCCTAGGTAATGGGTGTATTAAGAATTTCACACACTTTATAGTAAAATTTCTATATTCATTTGCCTTCATAATCAGTTTTAAATTTTCTGATCTCTTGTTCTGCACAGGATGAAGTAACAACTTTTGATTTTGAAAATGGCAGAAATAGTATTGTCCCAAAACTCCAGCCTGAAATAATTTGTGAGCCTGATGCTCCCCATTCAGACATGAAATACACCAACACCAGAGAACCTGAAGATAGAAGGTGAGAAAGCAGTGGTTTTGGTGTTGATCTGAATAATATTTTTAAAAGTTAATAGATGAGAAACTTTGTGACCTTTTTTTTTAAATTTACATAGATCACAACAAAGATTTCAGTTCAGTCTGAAGGATTTCAGATGTTGTGCTGTACTGGGCAGAGGACATTTTGGAAAGGTAAATGTCAAAAGGCTATATCAAGTGTCAAGTCTATATCAAAAACTAGATGCAGCTCTTAAATTTCTCTCCTCTGTTTTAGGTGCTGTTGGCAGAGTACAAAAACACAAACGAGATGTTTGCTATTAAAGCCTTAAAGAAAGGAGATATTGTTGCTCGTGATGAAGTAGACAGGTCAGTTTGTGAAGTGTGACATGTGGATTCCATAATTTGTTTTCTTTCTGCATGCAACTCTTCCTGCTGTAAGCTCTACCAAGCAGTAGTTGAGTTGAGTGGAAGAGCAAAATAAGTTGTCATCTCCCTGTGTAGTTGACTTAAAGCTGATCCTGGTTTTGATTTAAGGTTCTCTTGCAATTATTTATTCTAGTTACTGGTTCTGTAGATTTCCATCATGTTTCAGGACAACAGGGGCTGTTTACTTGCAAAACCCCTGTGTTGCTTTTCTCAGCCTGTAGCCTACTGTCATACTTTGGTCATCGTATTTTCCCTGTGTATACTCCACTGTTGGGTGGGTTTCAATCTTTTTGAACCAGAACTGAGATACTTTTTTTTTAATTTGCTTGGAAGTGAAGGGGCCTTTACAAAACTGTTTTTAGTTTTAGTGCAAGGTGTTTTTACAACTGTTTCAGAGTGAGTATATTCATTTGCAGGAAGAAAGATAACTGTATTAACAATAAGCTAAAAATTAACCAATTATTTTAAGGAGAAATAATCAGGTATTGCTGTAGATAGATATTTATAACACTGCCACTGCTTTTCTACTTTATATATTGTATACAATTAAAATGGATTGAAGTGAATGTCATACGGTATCAATGCATGGGTAATGCGATCTGAGTATTTGGAAGGAAAATTATCAGGGCACAATTTGTATGGGCTACGAGGTTTCCTCTTTTCATGTGGGGAAGCTAAATGTAACTTCACAGAAATCCCGGCATCAACTTAATGTGTGTGCAAGTATTAAAATCTCTCTCGTAATAAAAAAATATTCTTATCTTGTCCCGAGGAACAGAGGAAAAAACATAAGGTGTAAAGTACCAGTAGCTTCTGAGAATTGAAAACCTGTGGTTCAGCACTCAGCTTTAAATTGTTCCTGATTTTCTGTTTGCAGCTTGATGTGTGAAAAGCGAATATTTGAAACTGTGAATAGTGTAAGGCATCCCTTCTTGGTGAACCTTTTTGCTTGTTTCCAAACCAAAGATCACGTTTGCTTTGTAATGGAATATGCTGCTGGCGGGGACCTGATGATGCACATTCACACTGATGTCTTCTCTGAACCGAGAGCAGTGTGAGTATCATCCCCCTCCTGTGGCACCGAGGGAAGGCCACTTCCTTCAGTGGATGGGAACTGAGGTCTGGATCACCACATGCCTCCATATTATGTCACTTCAGCAAATGCTGCTTAAGCTTTTAAGAGGGTTAGAGATTCTAGCTGATTTGGTAGGAAAAGACATGCAGATTTAATGTGCCTGAATCTACATCGAATTCAAAATGTATATACAATTGTTTAATTTTTATAATACGGGTTTTTTAAAATTACGTAAAAAAGCTAAACGGAAAGTAAAATAGCAGACAAAGCTAAAAAAAGGAAAGAACAAGCCTGTTTAGGAAGCCTTCAATGCTATGGCAATGGACAGTACAGAAAATTTTTCCTCCAGGCCAAGCAAATATGTTACAGTTTGAAGGCTGCAAGTTTAAGCATTTTTGCCATCTGGCTTTAAAACTCTGACCTCATATAAAAGTAATCTGTACCCAAAAACAACAATGGCTGCTCTTCAAAGGATGGCTCATAAAAAAAAATCAATAGTAATGGATTTCACGTTCTGAAAAGCAAGACTAAATTCCATTGAAATTTTAACTTTGTTTTTTTGACAGATTTTATGCTGCGTGTGTGGTTCTTGGACTTCAGTATTTACATGAGCACAAAATAGTGTATAGGTAAGTAGTCACTGGCCCAGCAGAGGAATGTCAGCTATTCTCAGTAGTACTGAAGAAACATCAAGTGATGCAATTTTGTTCTCAAATGTTCATTTAGAGATTTGAAGTTGGATAACTTATTGCTGGACACAGAAGGCTTTGTGAAAATTGCTGACTTTGGTCTTTGCAAAGAAGGTAATGGCAGTTAAATTTTCTTTCTAGGGGAATTCCATAGTCTGTCCTACTCTTGACTGTTCCTTGAGAGTTTTGGACTGCCAGATGTGTATTATATGTGCCAGATAAAGTGTTTTAAAATGAACACTATTTACCATGTGTTATTTGAAGGGAAAAACATATATCTCTTGTTGTGTCAGTGTGGAGAAAGAAGGAAGTTCCTGTTCTTTTTATATCTTTTTTGTCAGTTTTGAGCATCACCTATTCTGATTCTTACTTCACAGCATCTCTGCTTTATTAAGAAGGCACTGCTGCATTTTGCAAGTTAGAAGAAAAAGCATTAGGTGGTTTTTCTAACTCTAAACGTGCTGACACTGTACAACAAAATCAAGTACCATTATAATCCATCCTGAGCTCTTACTTCTTTACAAATTCATTACCTATTTTTCTAGCTCTGAAATAGTTGCAACTCAAAGTGTATGGAAATGATGTGCAAAGTATACTATAGCTAAAATTGAGAAATTATCCCAAAAGGGAAGCCTAAAAAGTTACTTTGAAGCATCTCACTACTGACCTTTCAAATAACACATAAAATAGAGGTAGAAATTAGTGTCTTTCTCAAACCCCATTGTGGGGAAAAAGATCTGTCAAGGGTCCATTTCCTTCTCCAGTTTGTATAGCCTGCCTTCCATATCTTTTCCTTTTGGGTAGCCTAAGAGAGAATTGGGTAAATTTAGTAGGTGTTCAAACGTGACTGCTCTCTTCAGTATCCTAGGGCAAGTCCTGTGACTCTAGGTACAAACAAGTTCTGTAAATGACAAAATGAAATGAGAAGGAAAGCTGTGTGCTTCACTGACTGCTACAATAAATGGGGTTTTTTTGAGTCTTCTGCAGCACCTCCCCTTGTAGTGTCACCTTGGGGTGCTGATGTCCCGGACTGTGCCCCCCCCAGCAAATACACAGGGCTTGTTTTGCTCAGAGTTGTTCCACTGCACTTGATGTTTTACTTTACTCTGTGTAGTTTGCCACTACAGAAGCACCCAGAGCAGGCATGTTTGGCTAAACCAGTGTGCTGCCTTTGCTTCTACTACCTGGCAGTACCTTCTACTTCTGCTTACAGAGCCTGAGATTGTTTGTGTCTTTCCACACAAAGGTGACTGGGCAACAGAGGTGTAACTGGAAGCTTAATTTGGCTCATTGCATGTAGTTAGGGATAGAGAAACTTAGACAGAAGCATATGGGACAAAGGCATGGGAAGGTAGAACAGGGGAATGTTTTACCTCACTGGCCTGAGCCTTCAGGGGACAGCCCCTGGATCTACAGTATCTGCTGAAGTTGCTCTGGAGAGAGGTTCTGCTTGGAGGAATAGATTGTGGAGTGGCAGAAAATACTGCTAGCTTTTCATTATCTGTAACTTTTCAGGAATGGGATTTGGAGACAGAACAAGCACATTCTGTGGCACACCGGAATTTCTGGCTCCAGAGGTGCTGACAGAAACTTCCTATACAAGAGCTGTAGACTGGTGGGGTCTTGGTGTTCTTATCTATGAGATGCTAGTGGGTGAGGTAAGTTCTAGTAAGGTACAGTGGAGTCATAAAACTAAGAACTGTTCAAAAGGTTACAAAACTCAAGGTACCAGCCTGTCAACATTGAATATGCCTACCTGTCACAGACTTAACCTCTAGATTTTTGGTTTATTTTTAATTACATCATTATGTCTTAAATCAAATTACAGTAATGGCACATAAACATCAGTGTCTCTAAGCAAGAATATCTAGTTTTGGGGAGCTCGGTTTCCAGGACATACTTATTATCACCAAATTTGGATGCATACAGCAGTACTGCTTTCAAATGCTTTTGGAAAAAATAAACTTCACTTCCATTCAAGGTGCAGGAGTTAACTTTAACACATAAAACTGGATAGCAGTGAAAGATTGTGCCAAACACACTAAAATAGAAAGTCCCAGTTCCACATAAATGAGCTGGTATAAATAAATCACTATTGAGAAGTTATTTACCATTGCAGATACCTTCTGGTCCATTTTGTTACAGTATCTCCCAGATGGTACAGAGAGAGCTCACGAGCTAAAAGCTGGAGAAAAACTCACCATTTTGTTCTCTTTCAAAAAAGACGATTGTTCAACTTACTTTCACTTCCTCTCAGGCAAAAAAAGGACAAAAAGCTTATACAGTGTCACCTACATCTGTCAGGCCACTTCAAAATAGTTTGAAAACCCTGGAGCTGTAACATGCTAAAGATATTACAAAAACAAATTGGTCTGGATCATGCTACTTGTGAATGGCAGCTCTCCCAAAGAAGAGCTGATACTTTCCACGTTCCCCATACACCCTGTGTCAGACTTCAAAGAAGATCACAGTCTTAGGTGTTCCTACTTCTAAAAGCACATTTTTAAGGCATAATTGTTCAGTAAGAATTAAGGGATAATACCAACTTGCCTTTTCTCTCTTCCTTGTTGAAAGCTACGTATCTGTTTCTGGGAAGGAAGACTTAATTTCAGGGTGTCAAAGTCCAAACATTTAGCTGAGTATATGTTGTTTTCAATTTTAAGTGAATTTTAAGCCTGTTTATAGTATTTTTTTAATTAATTTCATTATAGTCTCCCTTCCCTGGAGATGATGAAGAAGAGGTGTTTGACAGCATTGTAAATGATGAAGTAAGATATCCACGATTTCTGTCTACAGAAGCCATCTCAATAATGAGACGGGTAAGAACATAATAATATTATAGTATCCTCCTCTTGTCCTGTTTTCTCTAGAAATTACATTTATGAGGAAGAAAATACTTTAGAAACCTTTGCTTGGTATATTTTTCTCTGCAATTAAATTCCAGACTTGCTTCATTTATGCTGTGCTGTGCTGCCTATCACCTTAAATGAAAACTGTTGATGCCATTCCACTTTATTCAGGAGCATTTTTTTCTTTTTAATATGTAAAACACTTAAGGCTTGATTTTTGTCCCTGAAGTATGTTTCCTAGTTGTATCTAACTAGAAAATTTGAGCTGTCTTTTCCTAGCAGAACACTGCTGCATTGACCTATTTGATAGATTAACATTGTCACATGCATATTTTAATTCAAAGACTTCTAAGTCTTTTTGGTTTTATTCCAACTGGGGCAGGGAACACCCTACACGTGGCATCTGCAGTCCCATTCTTGGCAAGGAGCAGCTGATTTTGTCTAGGGTTGTTCTTAGTGCTGCTCTTAGTGCGATGCTTCTGCTTATCAAAATGAGATGGTTGAACCTGTCTGAGTTAGAACCTTATCACAGTTAATAGAAAAGCAACTACTGGAGGTAGTTCCAAAGCCTTTGGAATCAGCCTCTCTCCACTTCAATGTCTGATGCTGAATATCAGTCTAGCACCCAGTTGAGCAGTGTGCTGCAGCACAGGAACTACCATGACGCAAGTATTTAAGTAATAGCATAACTATTCTGTAACTGAAAAGGGAGAGTGTGTTTGCCTAGAGTAAGAGGGCAGAATACAGTTTTAAGGCAGTACCTGGGGAAGGCATTTCTACTGTGAAAATTATGATGCCAGTATCCCCAGGGGGCCAGGTCTGCTACACTGCACCCACACTACGTGTACTGTGAACTTTGTGCTAGCACTTTACAAGTTGTGCTGTTTCCACCAGAGAAATTTGTACATACCACACTAGACATTATTTTTTGATGGCTACAACATGAATATCCACCCACCCTGCTGCTGGGCACTGCCTGGAACAGGGCACTGCTCAGAGCAGTACAATTCACAAGTGGGAGCATCGAGCTCCTGGAGTTAACTAGGAAAGCCTTTCCTTTGCCGGAGTGTGTGAAGCAGCATTGAACCCTCTCTTGGTAAATCAACTGCTGTGAAATAGCTGAGCACTAGAGACAGCAGGTAATTCTCTTCTAGCCCTGCAAGAACAACTGGCTCATGTAAATCTGTGCCCTCAGCAGCAAAAAGCACATTCTGCACACTCCCTGTGCTGAGCACTTGCC
This sequence comes from Cephalopterus ornatus, assembly GCA_013396775.1. Taxonomy (NCBI): domain Eukaryota; kingdom Metazoa; phylum Chordata; class Aves; order Passeriformes; family Cotingidae; genus Cephalopterus; species Cephalopterus ornatus. The sequence goes on from VZRE01001735.1 coordinate 49,348, forward strand.
CCACACAGCCTCTGGTACCAAGAGCTGGCACCAGAGGTCTGCAGGGAGACAGAGGAGTCTGCTCTGTAGCTGTTCTGGCTCGGCTGTGGGTGGAACTGTGCTGGCAGGCTGAAAGAGCACTGCTGAAAGCTAAAGCTTTGTCTGTCCCTTCCTTTGAGGGCTAAGCATTTTCCATAGATCAGGTAGTAAGAATTTCACTGTCCACCTAATCTTGGTGTTGGCTCTTAGACAGTAGTACTCATCCTCCCTCCTGCCTCTCCCTTCCCCTGGATTTCTGTGCTGAAACCTTGCATGTTTTGTCAGCTGCTACGAAGAAATCCAGAGCGGCGTCTTGGAGCTGGAGAGAAAGATGCTGAGGATGTGAAAAAGCATCACTTTTTCAGGGTGAGTACAAACTAATGTTGTTTCTAAGGACATGAAGGAGTAGAGATGGGGAACTAAACCTCAATTCCTTTATTTTACAGCAAATAGATTGGAATGCTTTACTGGCCAAGAAAGTGAAGCCTCCTTTTGTACCCACCATTAGAGGACGAGAAGATGTTAGTAATTTTGATGATGAATTTACCTCTGAAGCACCTATCCTCACTCCACCTCGGGAACCAAGGATACTTTCTGAAGAAGAGCAGGAAATGTTCAGAGATTTTGATTACATTGCTGATTGGTGTTAACTTCCAAACACTGTGAACCCCCAGCTGACTGGCTCACAAGAATGCCTCTCTCGGAAGAATACCAACCCTTCAATTGCTCTCTGTGCCACCTCTAGCTTCTGGGTTTTTTTAAATCACATGAAGATCCTTTTAAGTACTGTTTTAACACTCTTGTGAAGAGTGGCCTCTTTGTATATTGTTTTTTTATCTGAGCACTGGAAAGCAGGTCTATGGCGTTCATAAGCTGAGTTGGTGAACCCAGGCTGTATCGAGCTTCTCACACATGGGCACACGTGGATCTGTACAGTTTCTCTCACTCTTCCACAGCAGATAACATCACTTTTTAAAGTATCTGCCTTAAGTGGGAAAAGCAGACTTTGAGCTAGGTAATCTCCACTCAGCCACATTGGAGTAAGTTGGGATACTGGTGACACTCACACAGAACACGGTTCTAGTTGGAGAAGGCAAATGATTTCAGCTAAATATTGTGCAGTCTATAAAACTACACCTTTCTACGTACACCTGCATCTTGTGTTCTTAAAATAATGCCTTGTTTTGTAAATTTTCTATGGTATTTATTAGGAAAAATGTTAAATGCCTTGCCTTTGAGATAACAACTGTGTAAGTGCTTCCATTACAAAGAAAAATCCAGAAAAATTCGGAAAGTTTACCAAAGTCACTTGCCAAACAGTTTTGCCTTCAAGCTTCTTCAGCGCGACTTCGGCCCCTGGTTGGTATGAGGAATGTGACAAGGACACTGCTCAGTGCAAGCCCAGAGCGAAGCATCCGCATGGCCCCAGCCCGGCCACTCCTGCGTCGGCCTCCTGCCTCCCCCAGCCCCGAGGGGCAGAGAAGTTACCCAGTCCTATCTAACCACCTCCATCCTCCTCTGTCTGCCCTACAGTGTCATTTAGAAAACGTAAGGATTTTCAATGTATACATGTGAACATGTATATTTGGAAGTTGTAATGTATTCTTACCTCCAGGCAAGTAATTTAATTGTACCACTTCATCAACATTGCAGAGTGGCCGAGTGAACAAAAAAACGTATCCACGTAGGCCACTGACCTCCAGCCCCTGGATTGGCAGTTACTGAGGGTAAAAAGCAATACCTTGTAACAGAATGTATAAATATTTTTGATAAAAACAGTGTATATTTTATAAACCCCTTAACACTAAAAGCTGTACCTCAAAAGTTGAAAAACCATTTTGACCAGACACTGTGTGTATTTGTAAATCAAGAGCTACTTTTGGCATCTGCTGTTCTGAGGGCAAACATTAGTTCTTGGAAAATGAATTTCCCATGTAGTCCTTATCTCTAGCACCATTCAACACTAATTTCACAGGTTCACCAGGGCCAGGAGTTTGCCGTTCATGGTCTAAGGCAGTGAGAATCAGCACTCAAATTAATTAAGAACTGGTAATTTTATTAATTCAAAGAAGAAACACAATCCACTGGAGTGTGCAATGCTAGGTGGTGGTTTTAAATCATGATGCTGGACAGACCTGCAGGGTCAGGCAGGGGAGAGGCTTAAGGGAGAAAAAAAAGATTAATGGTTAATAGATCTAAATCAGGCAAGTCCCCCACAGGAAGGAGGCAGGCACCTTCCCCAGTGCTGCAAATCATGTTGGGCAAAACAAGTCAATTCCTCAGCATTCCTTGTTTCCAGGTTCTAATTAATAAAAAACAAATTATGTTCCTGTATCTAGCTGAAACAAATACTTTTGAGGTACAGTCAGCTCACCCTTTTTTGGTTCCCAAATATATATATATATAAAAGCATCTAACAGGGTGCTTAACACTTATGAAAGTATCCTCAAACATACCTTTTTTGTAACTACATCTTGTACAGAAATTTTTTTTTTTAATCTAAGCAAATCACTTAAAAAAAAAGTTAGAAAAAATTAGAGGGCAGGGTATGTTCACCCAGTTAAGCTGAAAAAAAGCACTAATTTTATCTCTGTAGTTTTTTAAATATTTTTAGGCAGATTAAGATTTAAACCCTAGATTGTAAATATATTTTGCTATACTTTATCTGTATGTGGCTGCTCAAGCACTTTGTAAGGAAATTAGGATATTTTAGAATGGTACACTATGCATTAAAATGAAATGTGCCTTTAACAAATGTCATTCTAAGTGTTTTGCAGTCATTAATATCACAAATTAAAGTTCTAAATAGAGTAATTTGTAAATTGTGTCGCAAACATGATTTTGCTGGTTATTGAAGTAGCTGGTCATGTTTTCTCCACAGGTAACTTCAGAAAAAAGCTTGCAATCAGGAGGGGAACCAAATCTCTTGGTGATAGTTCAGTGTGCTTCCAGTCTTACCAAAAAAAAAAAAAAAAAAAAAAAAAAAAAAAATCACATTTACTGACTCCCTCTGCCCATACCTTCTTCCTGAAGGACAGCAGCCTCCTCTTGCTTGGAGCAGTCTGAAGGCAGCAGAGCACCTCAGCTGGAGTCTGGCCTGCTTGAATTAGCATTTTCCCCTTCAAAGGTTTCTTCTGAGGGCTGTCACCCCCCTCCTGGGTGCTGCATCATTATATTCTCCTCACCCTTACACAGCAAGCTCTGTAAACAAGCCAAAACCTATTCCCACCCCACAAGGAGCTTTTTCTTTAGGCAGAGGATGAAGCTTTCTTTTCTGAGTGCATTTAGAACAGAAATCTTTACTCTTAAGAGCAGAGCGGAATTTCACGTGAGGCCATTGCCCAGAGACACTTCATACCTTCCTAAGCAATCATTCCAGAAAGGGCTGCTTCCAAACCAGCAGTTTCAAGTATCTAGTCTGAACTGGAGATGAATTAAAGTAGGAGGTGCTTGAAGATATTATGCACTTGTGTGTGGGGAATGCAACCCTCCAGCCTCTCCTGCCTTCTCCCTGGCTGGCTGCTGAGCCACCTCCCACAACCACAGCCAAGCGTCAGCCGAGAACCCAAAACCTGCCACCACCCCAAGTGCAGCCAGTGCCTGCAGCACTTGGGGCTCTGCTCCTCAAGCTCCTTTGCTGCCCCTGCCCAACAAGAGCAGGTCATGAGCTAAACAGCTGCAAGCAGCAGATACTAAAGGGGTCATAACTGCCTAAAAATTAATTCAGAGCTATAGCCTTCTTTTGCTGAAATGCTTCACGTAACTGCAGTCCACTGGGACCAGTAGTAACTGTTTTTCAGAATGTACCTGCCCCTTCAAGCATATTCCTAGTTCTGCCTCTTAGGGCTGCAACAGTTACTGCCATCTCCACACCTCGGGAGATACAACAACTGCTTTCGGAACTGCAGGGTCAAGCCAGGATAGTGTATCCTGCCTCCATCTGCTGCACTTCAGAGCCTTGCACAGATGTGTTTAAATTCCTGTCCAGACAGCTTTTGCTGTATGCTACAAATTCAACTGCAAACAGACACCCCTCACGTGTCAAGTGCTCATGCATAGTGCCTAAAAGGATTTAAAATACAAACATTATGGGAAATGAAAGTTTCAGTCACTTTTAACCTTCATGTAGCAGATTTAACCCACTGATTATGCTGGAAAGCAACACTCAGAGCAACTTCCACCTTTGCCCTTCTGAGCTGTAACAGTACATTAAAGGTCAGGCCCTGCCCATTCAAACCATACCCCCATCTCCCACAGAGGAGGCAGATGGAGTAGCTCAGAGCAAGACAGGGAATGCCCAGGTAATAAAAAGTGTGGCAACAAAGTCAAGGCAGTTCATCAGACACTTGAACACATGCCCTCCAAACTACCAAGCACACCACCTCCAACACCTGCACCCAAACCCTTCCTGACTGCAACCAGCAGCTTCAGTGGTGTAACAGGACTGTACAACCTTTGTTACTTGTTTACAGAAAAAAAACATTGAGCTGCCACCTTTCAGTAGTCTCTACTGGCAGAAGAGGATTAAAACTAAACCAGCAAGAAACAGTGAGGGCTGCTGACAGTTACTGCCATAGTCCTGGACACACAGCCTTCCCTCGGGATGGCTTTAGGACCAGGTGTGCAGCAAGCTGACCCTCAGCTGTTCATTTGGGTGGTTAAACTGAATTCGCACTTGTGATACAAAATGAACTCAGGAACCAGAGGACTCCCAGTTAAGTGCATTTGTTGCTTTGCACACAAAGGGATACTGTCAGGAGGCATCTGGTGTTCAAAGCTCTTAAGAGTCTGGGAAGGGCTGAACAACTTCAGGCCTTCACTCAGCACCTGCCACATTGTTTCAAACAGGCAAGTGCTCGCTCAGAACACAACCACAGGCCAGCCAGACTGCAGGGTGGACTGGCAGGTCAGAACATTCAGCAGAAACACACAAGAAATGCTTGGCATTGTACAAAGGAAGGTAAAAGTCATCATGAATTGATGGAATTGAACCAAAGGGAGAACCTCATGCTTCTCTTTAGTTGCTTTGTCATCACATCAAATTCAAAGAAAAGCAGAGACATCGGTGAAAATCATGGAGACTGGGCCAAGGATGCCACTAATCCTTTTGCAACCAATTTGGAAATCTCCTGCAGCAGTTGTGCAAACCTTTGAAGAGCTTGTCAGCAACTGCTTACCTTCTGGGTGCAATCATCCATACCCTACAGCTGCCTACAAACACTGGAACACACTAGATTAGAAGCTGTCCAGAAAGTGAGCATTTAAGCAGCCTTTGGACCAAGGCCGTGAGTATGAAGCTCGCTCCACGATTCCATGGACTGCATTCTAGTTCTCAGCATGTACAACAGTACATGCATGTCACATTGCAGTCATACCCACAAGATGGTAAGTGTTTTTGGAAAACAGTTTATTTGGGAATTACACAATATTTTAAATTTTCCAAAATACATCTTACTAGATCCCTACAAAAGAAATCTAAATAAGTACAACAATATGAAATTAAATTTGTTGCAACAGTCATTAAATATTTACTTCCACTAGTATATACATACAAAATGCCACAATGACCTTGTTTACCCTTGGAATGTGTGCTGCGTTCCAGCAGTTATGCTCCATCTCCATATCCTCCAGTTCCACAACATGAAAACTCAATATTAACACTTTGTACATCCTTTATTATAGGCAAAAATAAAGAGTTTGTTGGTTTTGTTTTGTTTTTTAAATGGAAATTAACCCTCTGCAATTTCACAGCTGTGGTAGTTTGTCTACTGGGGTATCAAACTTGAAGTCTGCTGGGAAGAGATCTGGGGCTCGAGGGTAGATCAGCCGGTATGACTGTCTAATTGTAACATCAGCCACACCAGCAATATCACCAATTTCTACAACAAAAAAGCAGAGAAGGGATTAGTTATTACTTTTGCCATTTATATTGAAGAAACCAGCAAGCATAATTTATCAAGAAGTGCTAGACACTTTGTTCATAACTCTCCCAAAAGCCTGGTAGAAATGGTTTTAACTGTGGTGATTAATACTTTGCATACATAAGTCTATCTTCTCACATACCAGAGTTCAACTTACCCATCAATCTTGGAATAACATAAGTTTCAAATTGCAGAGGGCCAAGAGTGTTGGGAACATCTACTGCAAACTCTACACATGATCAGCAATATTTTAATAAATTGTCATCAACATCAGGATTTTCACTTTTGTGCTTGGATTAAATATAAGCAAAACAAGCAAAAAACTGAGTCACAGAACAAAAAGAGATACCTTCAGCTAAACATGAAATACATTTACTTTAATGTGCACCAAGAAATAAGGCAGAGGCACAGAGCACTGTAATGAGCTGAGAGAACACTTCTTTGAGATGCACAGAAACTGAAAACTTACTCAAGATTTAATCAAATTAGGAATTTAAGCCTTGGACTGCATGAAAGCCTTCCTCATTGTCTGAGGACACTGGAGGCATAGGGAGTCCTGGTATATTCTAACATTCACTCCTAAGAGGTACAATCCAACAGCTCACTCCGAGCATGGATGACAGCACTGCACTGCCTGGGCTCTGCTTCACCCACACACCCAGGAACCTGCCAACATGATGAAAGCTCCAGGGACATAAGCAGTTATGAATGCAGAACAAAACATCACAACCTGACAGATAAAGGCCATTCTTCACCTAAAAGCAACTCTCCACTAAGAAATTGCTAAATTTTAAACATTTCTGATCTGAACTGGACTAGACAGTTCAGTGGAGCTTCCCCAGCCAGCTGCCAGTACTTGGATCCATTCCTCACATCAAGTTCTAACCACCGCAGCCTTAGCTCCCTTCTTTCCCCACAGCATTGTCCTCATGTAGGTCTGATTCCCTTGAGCCCTGGGGGCTGATCCATGCTGCTCTGAAGTTCAAGAACAGCCCTGAATTCCTTACTGGCTCCCCAAGGGCTCCCATACCAGCAGGGAGTCATGCCCAAGGCAATCTACAGCAAACCCTGCTGTCCCACTGCTTTCAGTCTGCCACAGGCTCACAAGAAGTCAAGACATACGTACTAATGCAGGTGATTCCCTGGCTCCTGCAATGATTGAAGACTCAGTGTAATCCTAAGCCAAGGTGCTACCTGCAACTGCCTGCAGGTTTGTGTTTGGAGTATTTTAGAGCAGCAGGATGTACACTTGCAAATATCTCCATGGGTAAACAAATTATGCTCCTTTGAATGCCTTCGTCCATAGCATTCAAGAATGCAACTCCTAGTGCCAGATGAAAATGAACTCAGTTTACACTGAGCATAGCCAGTGACTCCATTTTGGGGACTGGGAGATCCTGGTTTGGTCTTGCTCTCTGCAGTCAGAATGGCAGCTTATCACTACTTGCACACACCTCATCCAGGTTTTACAGCAACGCTCAATATTCTTTCAAGCAGGAAAATATGGTGAAACTAAGAAAAAAATAGCTGTTTTACCTTTTTGTGTCTTTTTCTCTGAAGAAGCTTGTGATGCCATGTAAATAGCTGCAGCTGCTACAGAGATAGGGCTTCTCCCAGGAACCAAATCTAATTCCACAGCTTTACGGGCAATGTGTGTTGCTGCCATTTGTACTTGTTTGGGAAGCCCCAGATTGGAACAGAATCGTGACATGAAGTCTCCAGTTGTAATCAAATCAACACTGGTTTCAAGAGCTTTCAAAATAAGTTTAAAACACCGACCTATTTCCTTCTTTGAAATCCTGGACACTGCACATATTTCTAAAGAAAGAATAAAAATTAAACTTTAGGCTTGACAGCACTTGCTCCCCCAAAATAATCAGATTTGATTCCCACTAAGAAGGCTGCTGTCACTAAATAAACTTTGAACATTTGTCAACTTCAGTCAAGCACATTTATCATAAGGAGCTAATTAATACAGCTCACTTAGTACTCAGTGCTACAGACCTGCATCCCTGTCAGGGAAAAGTTGCCCAAATTTACTGCAGAACTGCTGGTTCAAATTCAGTTACAACAGTCCTCACCACTCTCCCATCAAAGCAATGCCTTTTAAGTTTCCCCACCACTCAAGAGTAACTTTCAAATGCTAAATTCTTTTTAATGCAGTATGACCAAAAATCCCATGCCCAAGAGCCTACTTCACAAATATAACAAAATTCCAGAGAGTCTTCCACCCTCCCCCTCAAAGGTGAGCTGTAGCTGAGAACAACCAATTTGACAAAGTCCAGGAATGAGAAAATCAACCTCTTACAGTGACAGTAACTAGACCTTTACTTCATAGCAAAATTGAATCTGTGTCACTGAAAACTTACCTTTAAATGTTCTTGGAACCCCCTCCTGCCTGCAGGCTATGTAGAGACAAGCAGAAGCAATGGCATCATTACTCCTTCCCTTCAGGCTCTTTTGCTCATACACTTGCTTGAATAAATTATTTGTTCGATCCTTCAACGCAAGAAGATGAAATTTAATTAACTCTAGGCCATTTAATTAGCAGCAATATCAAAAATTCATGTGCTCATTATATTATGCTAACTAACTCAATGCCGGAACAATTTAAGGAAGGGAGACATGAACTTACAACTATATTTCTAGGGAGGTTGATTCTGTCTGCCATGTTTGTAATTTCTTTAAAAGCATTCATCATCGCACGATCAGAGCTGCTCATAGTTCTGCGATTTTGGTACTTTGAATTCCCAAATTCATCAAAACTTGCTGCACCTGTGCCCTGCAAAGAAAGATTTGTATAATAACACAAGGAACTTCCTCCTCACTTTTAGAGCAAGCATCTTCCAGCGTTATACATTTTATTTCAAGGCATCAGTTCAAGCAGTCGTTCAAATACACAAAACTGAAAGTAAATCATTCACTCGGGCACTGTTCACACATCAAGTTCTATGCTTTGCACCAGTCTCAAATTGTGAATTGCTTTCCAAAGACCACATATTACACAAGGATTTTTTCCTTCCTAATGTAACAGTAGTTTAACGTGTGTATCTCAATACTCCTGTCACCAGTGTTGAGGTTCAAGATTAGATTTTATGCAACCCATGTGTCCTAAGGACTGCATCTGCACTGTAGCACACTGGTAAGTCAGAAAAACAATTTTATGGCCAGCTGGAGACCAGTTGTTACAACGATAACTGTCACAGTGAAGGCATGGGCAAAGAGAACATCCAAACCAACGAGCTATTCAGATCCAACTTAATACCATGCCTGCTACCAGTTGCAAACCTTAATCAGAAAATGGAGATATCCATATATTTTTACTTCACTGGAAAACAGTGGACTTCCTAAAAGAAATGCTTGAGGTCTTAGGAAAAGTAGGAGCCACAAACTCAACCTGGCCACTTCAAAACAAGCTTCTGACATGAGTTTCATTTGTAGCTTACAACTGACAGTGCAAACCGCACACTTGTATTAAATATGCAAATCTGCCCAACTATGAGGGCCTAAAATGTTCTAATGTTTTCAATTAGCAGTCCAAAACACGTCTTTAACAAATAATGCTATATCAGATTAGTGATAGCTGATGACAACCCCACAGCCTGTAAGTTCAGAAGACCGATGTCTGTAATTTATATTGACTACTTATGTGGTTGCTGTTACAGTGCACAGGGGCCATGAGTTCTCTCGAGTGGAAAACGCTTCTTCACAACAATTCTGTCACAAGTAGAAACCCGGATTGTCTGAATTTACATGCATTTATTCCTTCCTGGCACCTTCAAACAATTTATCTGAGCAGGGGCATCCAACTCAGTGCAAACAGACATGGTCATTTAAGCAATACACTGCAGACACCAACTACTACACCGTCTGTTCCGCCAAAAACAGGAAGCACAAAGCAGGTCTTGCTCTGTGACTGACTGATAACCTGGCTAGGCACTTGCACACAGTTCTCATGTTGAAGATTCAGCAATGTATCAGGATGTCCAGGCTGTACAAATCAGGGTGAGGACACAGTGAACAAAGGACAGAACATGCCCTGGCATCACCTTTTTCTACTGAGCTGTTTCTTCTTTCCTGACCCATTTCTTGGGAATTGTCCTTCTATTTTGACACAGCCTCTAATTCTATAATCTCTCTGTGTGCTTCTGCATTTAATACATGTTCTTTGGCTGAGTGTAGTAACACTCTCTTGACCATTCACTTATACTGTCCCACCTGCCCCTGCCCTATGTCTCCATCACACCCCATTTCCGATGGGCACAGCAGACGCCTCCCCTGCTGAGACACGTATCTGTGCTGCACACACGCTGATACTGCTGTGGCAGTGGGGACTCTGGCACAGAACCCTTCCTCACCAGTTTCCCTAGCTCCTTACACAGGCCCTCTATGACAAATGCTAGATTCCAGGAGTGTTATTGTTTTTCTACTCCTTCAAATATACTTTCATATGAAAAAAGCATCCAGAACTGATCCTGGCAGCAAAGTAACAGAATGATGCTCCAAAGACAATCTTACTTCCTTGACTGGATGAATACCTCCAACTATACAAAGGTTTCCACAGTAAGATATAAATAAAAAGCAAGAATCAAGCACAACAAACTTCAGGCCACAAAGAACAACACTAGAACTTCCTTTCAAAAATTATGCCAGAACTTCCTTGGCCCAAAATATACAGAAGTCTCAGGTCAAAAGGCTCCTTCCTGGCCACCACTCACATCCCTGTTCCCCGCACTGTGTTACAACATCTGTGTGCATCAAATGGCTCCTAGACCAGCACTATGCACAAATGCTTACAGGACCTGCATGTGCTCCAACTCTTGTAGATGCCAGAAGAGTGACCACAAACAACAGCAAGTCCCCAGTCCTTGTCTCTCAGGCTTCATGCCAGATAGTATTTTACCAGGAAATACTGCTCTGTCCTGGGGTCAGCAAGTATTCCCCTTCAACACAGGGATTTTCCCTGGGTCCACTAGTTAAAAAAAAATGAAAGAAAAAAAACACAAAAAACCCCCACCAACATCTTTTAGGCACTGTACATTGGAACTAGGCAAGGATTTAACCCTGTTGATATGAGTGCTCTCCAAGAGCCTTACCCAATATACAGTTCACAGCTATAAAAGGGGTGGAAAACACTTTTCCATCTCAACTGCTTACATAAACCACAGCTATTCTCCCTGCATTTGCTATTTAAATGCACCATCTACTTTCCTTCTGGAGCTTTCAACTGAGGGACAATGCTTTGTTGACTTCAGCCCTTGACAACCATGTTAGGAGTGCCTTTCCCTCCATGGAAAAAAAAACAGAAGCCACACAGTTTGAGCTGAAATAAAACAGACTTTAAGAATTGTGTTTTACTGTTATGGTCTGTGAGACATCTACTTCTATCTTTCCCATCTCACCAAGAAAGGTATCTGTCAAAGTTCTACTTGTTTGGCTTTTGAACAGAACAGAAACCTCATGGATACAATCCTGGAAACAGCATTCAAGATTGCTAAAGTGAGGAAGCAAGTAAAGTCAAGTAAATCGCGTTCATCTCTGAAGGGGCTCAGTGGTGGTCAGGCTTACAGTGCTGGTAGCCAACAGCTTTCTACCCCAGTATATACCACATTTAGCAGAAAGTAGAAGTATCACCAGCATCATCCACATCACTGACTTGGGGTTAACCACAGCATCAAGGCATGCCCCCAGACCCAGTGGTCTTCTTGTTCAGTACAACCAGCTCATTATACAGTCAGATGGATCCTTTCTCCAATCATCAGCCCCTGCTATCATGCCATTGCTTTTCAATATAGCGCTTCCAGGTTCAGGCCATGCAGTTTGACAACAGCCAGCTTCCTTTCAGAGATATCTGATCAAAGGACAGGAATTCTATGCCAAGAGATTGCATTAGTTCTTTGTTCAAACAATCTAAATTCTCTTGGAGTTGCAGTCATTACAAAAAGGAATCAATTAACTACCAAAGGTAACAAAAAACAACATTTTCCACAAGATAGGAAACAAAACTTTCAATTTTCTTTTATATTCACAGGAAAGACTTCTTTATATCAAGGCAGATCAAGAAGCTGCTTGTGCAGTTATTTTTCTATAATTTTACATACCATTTTAGAAATAACTATAGCATTCTGGCAATCAAGTCACAATTAGTGTGAGACTTTGCCATGCCTCCAATAGATCTGCATTGTAATCAGATCAACTGCAGCACACAGTACCTAACTTCAGAGAGTTACAGTTCTGTGCCAATATCCTGAAGACCTGCCTGTGGAATTCAAACCACTTCCACCACAGCCAACTATGCTATTCACCCTCCTCTTCACAGACAAATTAATCTTTCTTCCAACACAGGCTGCTGCTGCCTCAGACAGATGGGTTCCTTAAGTACTAAAACCAATTAGGAATTAATCCCTTTGCATGGGCAAAGCAGCCTCTCCTTTGCTGTAAGCAGATACAGACCACACACCCCCAACAGAAAGGAGCCCTGGAGCAGCACCTCCCAGCTTCTAAGAGGACAGAGTGACAAATCCTTCTGTGAAGCAGAACTGGCCCTCTTCCTTAACTGTTTAAAGGCAATAGCCAGACACCAGAACTTTACCGTTGTAGCTGCTTTAGACTGCACTTCCACCAACATTCCCATGAGTTTACAATCATCTCTAATACAACATGCCAAGAGAATTATCTATGTCCTTCTCTTTTGGATTTTCCACAACAATGTGTTCTAGGGTGTTCTTTGTGGGTTTTTTGGTGGGGGTGTTATTGGGAGGGCAGGGCAAATCTGCTGTAAAGGTTCTATTATCTGCAGACCTACATGGCAGAAAGGAATACTCCTGTTCCCTGTCCCATGCAAAAGGCTAAAGCAATCTCTGGCACATGGATTTGGGGTCCACTCTGGGCCATTCTAAGAACCGTTGTTAACTGGGAAAATAACAATCTTACCTTCTTCATTCTCTGGAATTCATGAAGTTTGTTCTGTACTCTGTCAGATACTACTTACCCTCCTCATGACTACCAATTTCACCCTTGTTCAACCACTGTGCATATCTAGGTCAATCCTCATCCCAGCCTACTGCTGGCAGGAACTTCAGAAGACTGCTTGAGAAATGTACTACTTCCTTGGTTTAGTTATTTTTGCTGCAAAATTCATGCCCTTTCTGCACTGATAGGAGATTTCTTCAGCATCTTCTGATATAAGTCATTCTCTTCCTTCCAAATGACTGAAAAAAAAAGCAGCCCCTGATACAGAGTTCACATCAATGAGCTGATATCCCAGAGCCTCTGCTCTGGCAAGACAAACACAGGAACTCCTGTACAGAAACATCCTGGTTTGTCAAAGAGACTCCCAATTTCACACAGACAATAATGCATCTCTTCTACAATACCTCCCCGTGCAAATAAAGTATCCACAGTTGGACTAATTGCCTCTTCTACATTCCCCAACACGATCCGGGCAGTTCCAGTACTTGGACATTTCTACTCAGTTCTCATAGGTTAAATCATGCCACACTAACATTCCCACATCTTGTCTTCACTGAATGGCACTCTTTGCTTCAGCCAGTTTGGTCATGCCTATTATGGGATGTTCTGGTTAACAGCAAAACTGCTTCATTAGCAGAATGTCCATCTCTTAAAATTTTTAGTTTTCATAGACAAACTTTTCACAGAGGTTTCTTTATGTCTTCTCTCACTGAGGTTGCCATCCCTCTTATTTTAAATTAGAACCTGAACCTCCAGAGAGAAGAGCGTTAACAGCACAAGTCCTGATTCACCTGCATAGAGAATCTAAAGGAGCTCAGGTCATTCTATCTACTGAATCAAACTGAGCTCTCAGAAACAAACCCTGTATTTACACTGTCCCAAAATGAGAAACAACATGAACCTGGAGCAAACAGTCCATTTCTCCATCTGTCTCTAAGGGTCTATTTCTGATCTTCATCATAGCTGACCAAATCAGCAACAGAAGTCCACGCCCTCTCAACTACAATCTTCCTGATCCTACACAGGTGACATTAAAATCCCAGTGACATCCACAGCACTGCTTCACAGAGCCACTTAGCAATACCAATTTTTTTAATGGAGCAGTGCAGATTTATTGCCTAAATGGATTCCAAAAGCCACCTAAAATGCTACAGGCAGCAACGCCTGGAGTTGCCCAAAACACAAGCATCTACTTGGACAATTCCTTCAACAGAACGTTTCTTTTTCACTACAGTCAAAGATTAGCTGTCCATCGGTATTCACTAGTTGACCTCATCTCTTTGAAAAATTCCTGGTTGAAAAGTATGTTGCACACTTGCCTCTACACAGCCATACATATTCAGGCACCTCTACTTCTTCATCCTAGCAACACCACTGGAACAAAAACTTCTGAGAAGCAGAAGCAAATAAAAAGCACCATTTTTAAATGATAAAGTACATTTTTAAATTACATTCATCAGCAACTGCACCACCTTTCATGAAGCATTCAAGAAATCCACAAAAATTAACTCTTGCAACAAAAAATGTAACAGAAAGTACAACAATGAAAATTTACCTGGGTCACCACTTCATTAAAAGGAAGTGCTTTTATGTGACTAATCTTGCTTGCCCTCTTATTGGAGACAGCAGGATATAATTGTACCACAAAATTTTAACCCAAATATAGATGGAATACTTTCCTCTGGGATACTCACACCATGAAAGAATTCTACATTTAGTGCTTTAACATTAATTGGAAGAAAATATACAACAAGCATGTAGATCTCCAAATCTCCAATATGAACCTGATACAGATTTTACTAAAAAAAATAATTTCAGTTCAAGTTGGCAGCACTAGCCGTTGAGATCTCAGAATTAAGTATCTTATTTCAGAATCAACTCAAATACACTTGCTAAGTCAAAGTGCTTCTTTAAAAATTGCAACATCAGCTTTCCTATTTATAGCAGCACACCAAAGGGTGGCAAGTAACCACACAGCACTGCAGACTTTTTTTGTTTTTGCAAAGGTTGGCCCTTTCCTGCTACCCCCAGGAAAGAGCCACATTCTATACGCTGTTTAAATTTATGAGTTCAGTTCAGGCAAAATCTACATAAATAAATACACTGAATATTTTCCCTATGGTCATACAATCATGTACTAGACACAAAAACACTCAAACTTAGTAAAATGTAGTATTTTAAGTGTTACCTTGCCAATCATTGTACTCAAGTCGCCATCACTCAACAGAGGATTCTGGGTATCCCCAACTCGAGATGGATCTTTTGTTGCTTTATCATTGCTGAAAGTTCTCCACTCTGACCCTACATCTATGACCCGGTCACCTGGGATCACAGAAAGCAATAGTCTGCATTAATATCATGTGTCATGAAATATTTCCAAACATTAGGTTAGACATCTGAGCTCTCCATTGTAAGAAGGCAGTCTGTTGGCATTCCCAAACAGAACAGTAACTCGCAACATACCAAAATGTTTAGGATTACAAGTTAAGGCAATGGAAAAAAAAATTCTGCAAGAGCTGCACAGAAGACATAAATAACTAGAGAAATGCAACCAGAACACAAAAAGGTACAGTTATCCAAAAAGATTTTCAGTATGTAAAAGGAATCAAGGCCTTGATTTCAAGCTGAAGTCAGGATGTTCTCAGCACTTGGACAAATGAGTCAGTTGTTGTAACTTAACAAGTTCTCTCACATTTGCCACATGCTCAAGGTGCACATGTGATTTATCTGTCACGCACAATCCCATTAACTTGTAGTAAATCACTTCTCTTGCAAGAGTTCCAGGTCCTTTGTACTCTCAACTTTGCACCTTCTAACACACCACGACATTTTGCAGCTCAATTCCTACTCTTTAAGAGAGTTCTGACCCTGCCCAGTTCCCTTTTTTTTTTACAGTGTTTGACAATATCAACATACAATCTGTACACAAAAAAAATCTACCCTGTTAGACCTGGAAGAGTTTCAGTACAGATTCAGAGCAAGCAGAAAAAGCACTAAACCCACATTCTCTGAATGGAAAAACTTTGCTTGCAGTCCTCTGTTCATCTCACATTCACCTAGACCTTTTCTACAGCAACTCTGTAGTTTGAGAAATAACTAACCCACACTGATGCAGGCAAAAGCCCTACAGTAATCACAACAGAAAAAACTTAGGGGAAAAAAAAAAAAAAGAAAACACACAAATCCCAGCCCCCAACCCACTGTTGGCAGTGCAGTTCATTCTATTCACAGATCTGACAAAAGCTGCACCTCAAAGGTATTGCCTCTACAGCAACACTAGAGAATTTTTAAGAATATATGTACAGAAAAACATAAAAAGAACACTAAGAAAATGTTATGCAGTAAAGCAGATTACAGCTCTGTGTAGGATATTAGAAGAAACTTCAGAATAATTGTCACCCTTCTTTGCTAAACCTGAGGAAAAATTCACCACTTTTATCAGTGTTTAAGTGTGTCATGAAAGAAACATCTGCACAGAAATAAGTAGCACTGACTGCAATAGAAATTTCCGGTATGAAAGTGTTAGTATGAAACCACAGAGGCTGATTTAACCTGCTGAAAACAAACAGATAAAAAAAAACCACTCTGCAAACCATGGTAATACAAGATACAAGCTGGAGAAAATACATGAGGTATGGACATTGGTGCATACCTGGGGGACATAGGAGGGATCTATTCTGACAGAGTGACTATTTTTAACATAACATTATGCAAGGAGAATGGTTGAAATTAAAAGCTGTGAATGAACCAAAAGAAATTGCCACAACCCAAAAGAATAACTTGAGGTTAGAGGCGTTCTCATCAGTGTCTGTCAGACATGCTCACACCTATGGCTCCACCTTTATTTGCTGCTCTAATGAAAACCAAGAGGGGTAGGAGAAAAAAAAACATCGAAAGCTACAGGGTTAAGAATACAGCAGAGCAAAAGGCAGCACAGATTCATTCTTTCTGCTACAAAGGTCTCCCCCCTGCCCCTGCAAGCTTGAATCTGCAGACAGGGTGCTCCTCTGGCTCCTGGACTCTCTGTAAATATTTGATTCAGTAATGGTCCTTCTATGGCCTAGCAGTAACTTTACTTTTAGACAACCCCCCAATACTGTTTACAGCATCTAAAAAAAGCAAAATGTACTTAAAATTCTGGCATGGTATAAATAGAACACTGAGTACAGGGCAATGATGTAATATTTTTCCACACAAGTGGGAATGACCTAAATGACTCACTCAGGGATCTGCCTCTTGTGAGTTATGAACCATTCCTGCTCTAACAAAAAAGTGTTATATCACTGCCTGCTTTGGCAAACATATTACAAACAGAGGATTGAGACTACTATTTCAGAGTGAGAAAAGATCAAGTAGAACAAATCACTGAATATAAAGCATTTGTGTAATTAAGACACAGTATGCAAATATCTTTACTTTGCCAAGAAATCTGCTATTGCAGAAAAGGAAGTTTTTCTGTACACTGTCGGTGTCACTGAAAATATACAGAGGTCCTGGAGCAGCACATTCCACCTTTCAAAAGGCCTCTATAGAAGTGCGACACAAGCTAGAGGTATCAACAAAAATGGAATAGGTCCAAAGGATTCCATAGGTGGAAAACGTATTTGGCTACAAGTATAATTAACTGAATTATCCCATTGAACAACAAACAAAAACAAAACACTGAATGTGGCATTTATTATTTTTAACTCCTCAAAACATAAAAAACCCCATTTTTTAACTGTGATATTAGTACAGATGCAATTAAGTCCTACCCTAAGTGATCAAAGCAAAACCTTAAAATACTAAATTCAATCTTACAAAAGCAGTGTAAGAAATCAGCCTTGAAAACTGGTCCTGAGTTAAGATTTCAAGTCCTAAACGGAATTTGCTGGGTCATACAATATTGACTGGCTCTCCTGAAGCAGCTGAACATGGGCCCAACAGTCAAAGATGAGACAAAAAAGCTCCCAGTAAGTACATTATAAAATTTCTCTGCTTTCTCACATCATATTGGTTTTGGCAACTCTGTCAAGCTGCAGTGAGGATGGGAGTGGCTGCATATTCCCTTTGCTACTTCCTTTTGATGCAGTTCTTTTGAACAAAAATAAGCTTGACTAGATACAGCTACATTACACATGCCTTTATTTAATTTTCCTCAAATGGATGAGTTCATCTTCTCAGCTTCCTCCTCTGAGGGACATAGAAAAACAACAGCTTACAGGACCAAATCTTTGTGAAATGCATCTCCAAGGCTGATATCCTAAAGCATCTTTCTGAACAGATGAATTTTTCTCCATTGCTCCATTTCTTTTTGTAAACCACTCTTCCAGTATTCAGTTCCTCTTTAAAATACAGTCTAACAGACCAACAGACAGACTCCAGTGCAAACACACTGCAAAACTCCCCTGACTCAGGCTGCCCACCCTCTGAAAAGCTCATTTAGTAAAATGCAGAACAGCTGCTCAGAACAGACAGCTTCAGACCAAGGTTACTTTTCGTCACAACTGACAAACACAAAGAGCATTCACTGCACAAACGCAAGAGCAAACTCAGGTCAGACTCAAAAATTAAAATATAATTTTGAACACTTCTTACAAACTAGCTTAAAACATCTATACATCAAAATTTATGTATGTTTACTCCTCCCCTAAAAATAGAGAGTGATTTCTCAAGGGTAAATATTTTCAAACAACAAGGTCTGAATTTTCAGTTACATTTTTATAGAGAAATAATACCAGCTATTTTAATGTTCCATTCCACTTGCAATAACTCATAAAACATTTGTTTTCTTATTTTTCTGCATTTTGTATTATCTGTTACATGAAGCCAATATAGCTGCAAATTGAAGACATTTAACCAAAACAAGACATGATACTCAAGCCTCAAGTAACATAATCTTCCATATCCAGTCTTAAAACAGTTAAGTTTGGCACGTTAAGTTTTTTTCAGAGGAGCTCTAATGTTAGTAATATGTAGAACTTCATGGAATGTGGAGCTAATATTTTAATCTTAGCATAAATACAGTATTAAAAGTTTATTTGCACTCTAAAGTCCCAAAATATCTATTGTTAGTAGAGAATGTTTCATTCTTACAGTTAGTTAAGGAATCTGCTGCCATCTAGTGAGCACATATATTATACTTTTAATTAAAAGCATTTTACAATGCCAAATTATATCTTTATAGGATTATACTTAATTTCAGTCAACTCCTTATGAACCAGAGTGAAGTGCTGAGACAAATGACAACAAAAAGCTGCGTAGCAGACAACAAGCTGGGGAGAATCATGAAGACACGTAACTGCACAGAGCTACGCTGAACAGTCTCAGCTGAGGGGAATAGTCTCAACTCTGAGCCTCTCCTAACCCCTAAAACACTTCGGCAACCTCCTGCTGGATTTGCTCCAGCCAGTCTCTTTCTGCTACTGAGAAGCCCAGTCAGACACAGTACTCCAGGTGTCTACCCCTCCACATTCTATTTATTATTACCTTATATACTTCCCCATACAGTAATACTCAGCCTTCCCCCCCACATTTTACAGCTTCAGAACTTCTGTTTAAGACCAGATGTATTAAATGTTACCAAAGAATAAGCTCACAGGGCAAAAACACCCAATTTTACAGTCACAGCTTTTTCCTCAAAATTTCCAGCCTTTTGTAAGATAGCAGTATTCTTTGCAAAAGTTCTCATTTTCAATAAATTGTCAACACCACAAATGCATCATCACCACCAGCAACATCAGTCTATTCAAAATAACTAACACAGGCTTTCAGATGCTAAACAAAACATAAAACCCCCAAGCAAATAAACAAAAAAGCCACAAACAATTTCAACGAGTTGCCAGACATCAACAGCATCATACAAGTACCAAAAGGAAACTCCGGATTGAAACAGTACAGCGCCACAGGCAAGTGACTGTTCAAAGAACAAAGGCTTAGCAGCTCCTGCATATCAAAATGATGACAAATCTAAAAGGATTTCCAGGCTTCCTAAGCCATCAGCTTGTACAATAATTTTGGAGGAAGCAAAGGAGAGTAGAAATGTAAAACAATCTGTGGACAAGTCTGGTCAGCTGAAGTTACACCTCTCCAGGACCTGAGACCTTTAAAAAATTAACAGCTCAAGTACTTGTGAAGGATGCTCCAAATTACAGCATTTCAATGAACAATGTTATGCCTGACCTACACTACATCACAAAAATTAGATGCTAGGGACTCTTTTTCCATCAGAAGAGTTCATATTGTTTCTAGCCCTTATTTGCCCTAAATCACTTTGTCATCTGATATGAAGGAAGTAAAAAAACATTCCCTAATTAACATGATTCAAAATATCAGTGTTATTCCACTACATAAATCTAGTACTTTACCTAAGAGAAGCATTAGCAGCTCTCAAACACCTCTGGCCTCCAGCCAAGAACCCACTAACTAGAAAGTCTCCTACACCCTCCAAGAAATTTCATGCTATGAGAGGTGCTTATTACAAAGCCTGACAAAAGATGCCAACTTCCGTCATCTAAAGTCTGCTTCTACTGTTACAAGCATTATTGCTAAACAGCTAGAACCACCACTCTTGTCTTTAAAGCTGAAAAGGGTTAGAATTTAAACAGACTATTTGAAATGCTCGCTGAAAAAGACCAGCAAATTATTTTCTTCATATTATAAATTCCCTGTATAAAATCCATGAATGCTCATGCAAGAGTCAACTATTCAGAATGTTTTTAAGCATCAGTATCCTTTATAATTACCTTTACTCTGAATGCAAAGAGTCTTTTTGCAAGGACCAACTACTGTCAGACACTTTTTAGTGCTCTGGACACCAAGCACAAAAGCAGCAACCAGATAAAATTTGCTAATATGCATCAGTACCTAAAGATTTTTGCCTATTTTTTCAAGCAACACTTTGAATTAAGAACTCATATTTTAAAGATGGGTAATACTTGCAGAAAGAAGTAAATGTGAACATGCACCCAAATATTAAAAGATTTTTCCCTATGGACATAACTGCCCTCTACTGGATCCAAGTCAGAAGTACTTAAGCACCTTCCCCACTTACAGGATACTACCAGCAGCTGAAAAAAATTGGTTTCTTTGGGTTTCAGAAAACAAGCGTCTATATAGGAGCAAGCAATCTTATCCCTAATGACAGACATCCTGAGTAAAGAACCAGCCAGTTGAGAGGCCATTATGAAACCCCTTCCTACTCGTTTATTATATTGCAGACAAAAAAAATACCTGTGGTATAGTTAAGTCCTACCTAATCTTCACGGATCATACCTGAATTTACAATGCACCATTCAGATCTCAAACTTTTCAGAAGTATTAGCCAAACAAATACTCAGACATAATTTTTTAACAGCCTTACTGCTGCCCACAGGCTATTGAATATCTTCCCCCAAAATTCTTAAACTGAACACTCAGGTATACATAAAACATGGAATAAATATCTGAATATTGGTCATAATCTGATTCCAAGCTTTAACAATTCGATACATTTCCAAGGATCCTCATCAGCTGAAGACAGACTTTGATTTTTTTACTGAAGAAGGCTCACCAAAAAAAGACTCCCTACAAGGGCACTGTTCCTCGTTAAGCCATTCCTGGCTGCTGAGGCAGACAGAGCTAACCAGTTGCAGAAAATCACTCACTCCATGCTGAAAACAAGCTCCTAAGTGCTCCAACTCCCGCACACTAAGACAACATTTAACGAACCTATACTGAAGTTTAAACAAAGTCTCAGATCAGAAAGCCATTCCTAATTAGCTGAGGTGCTACACATCAGTACATACCATTGCATTTGTTCTTATCTTCCTCTGAAATTCAGGTCACCACCTTGCTACATCAAGAAAATTCAGTGCTTTGTCTTTCACTTGGATTCTGCTTTCTTCAGCCCCTTCTGGCACATCAGCTGACTTACAGCCCTTTTTATTGTCTAAAAGTAGTAAGCAAAATATCTACCTGTTTAGAAAGAAGATTTACTAGACTTCTGTTCTTGAACAACATGCTTTCCCCCCCAAGTCTGACTGAAGAATGAGATACAGTGAACACTTTAAATAAAGCAAGAACTAACTACTTCTCCAAGCCCTAGGAACTCTTTGTGAGCTCACACCAGCCCTTGAACACTTGTTGTACCACACAGCCTAGAATGGCTGGAGAAAAGTATGCAGAATGAAACAATACTTGAGACAGCAGAGAAACTTGGACATAGAGTTGTAAAGTTTCAGATGCATGTCAATCCAGATTAATATCAAAATTGCATGGATAATTGTAATTTAGGTCTCCAAATGCCTTTCATGCAAAAAAAGCAATTAGCAGAAGGGAGAGTTAACAAGTTGGAAATAATTGCCATGAAAAGACAGAACACAAGCTAATCCGCAAAAGGTAACAGTGAAAAGGCAGATGAGAGTTTTTAGTAAACTGAAGCAGTATTTTGAAACAATAATAAACCAGACATCAGCTTCAGTCGTACTGACATTACAAGATTTAATTATTTTAATACTGCCCAGTAAAACAGCACAGTTTATTTAGAATACATGGAAAATGCAATACACTAGATTTAACTTCAATCTTATTGAGACTAAGCACTCTGATTAAAATTCTTTCTCAAAAATCCCTGAAAAAGTAGTACTTGCAATATACAGCTGTGACTAAAATATAAATTCAACTGATAGAGATCAGCTCTTCCTTCTCCTACCCTCCCACTCCCCCAAACTTTTCCAATGCTTTACCCTTTCAGATGCAGACCTGATAAATGCAAGATCAGTCATAATACTATTAGTACTGATTTAATCTCATATTCCCAGAAAACCGATTACAAAACTTGAAAATTATCTATGGCACAGTTCTACATTTAACCAACTCATACTTTTTTCATAAATGCAAAACTTCAGTACTTCGCCATAGCAAGCACGAGAAACATCAAATGCAAATACACTTAGTTTAGGCAAAGTCTCTTAGCTCTGTCTGCAGCTGCACACACACCAGAAAAATAAAAAAATCAGTGAAGTCACACCACTATGAACTTACTTTACAACAGCAAAAGAAAGAGAAACTCAGCATTTACCATTCTGTCCCATGTACACCAGCAGTGCTCTGCAGATACTAAAAGCACAGTCTTTTTAAATAAACCTGTAGCACTTCTTTGGCTACACAGTGTATTGAGTTTTGTGGGGCTTTTAACTGTTCTAATCGATCCCCATCAGCCATAAAGATCTCACTAACTTTCAACCAGCCCAAAATATATTTTCCGTGGGCTCTGTTCATATGTGATCATGACGTATGTAAGCCTTGAAACGCAAAACTTTTCCATGTAAGAACAGGAAATGAAATCACTACTCTCTTAAGGGGAACCTCTTATCATAGTGTCTGCAACAAATACATACAAGTTGCATTTGGAACTTATGAAAACTAGATTTTGTCTTCGCATTCATCTCCAGAAAACACGCATCAAGAACTGGATCTGGTTTACACCTCTTCTAAATCTTTTACCAGACCATATGAGAAAAAAATCTGGAGTGCTCACACTTCTCTTTGGCCATACATTTAACTGGTTTTCCAAACTACCTGCTAGATACCCCAGCTAATGAACTGGACATATGCAGGTAAACTAAAGAGCTGAAGACAAGAATGAGAAGACAATCGAACATTTCAGACAAGACGGAATGAGAACAATCAGCACAACACTGTTAAAGCCTTTTGGTGACAAATCCACAGAAATACCTACTTTAAAAGCACTTTTTACCCTACCAGTAATGTTGGCTGTAAATTTCACTAGGACCATTTTAAACACATTTTAATAACAACTCATCAATAGTTTCTATTAATATTCTAATGATTCTACCCACTGAAAGTGTTAACAACTTGAACTAAAGAAATCACCAATGCTACTAATTCAGAAAAGCCAGAGAATAAACCTCTAAGAACACCTTGTGACTAGGTAACAAAGTACATGAAGTGAGACTTCTGACAAATTCCAACTTCCTGAAAATTACACTTATCAAGAAAAACATTTCCCTCTTCTCCTAAAGCCAGAATTATCTTGAAAGTTACAAATTCATCAAGAAGGGCTTTCTAAACTTTTGTTCAACTTCTATGGCAGCCACAGAAACAGCTGAACATGGACCCAAGCTATTTTTAAGCAGTAACTTCAAAGCCTATTATCATATTTCAATAGGAAATATTGCTATTTGAATATTGAAATATTGGATATTTGAATTTTTAACCAACAAATTTATTCTGATTCATTGACCTTTATCAGAAATTATGCAATTCAAACCAGCCCTTCTTTTAACAAAGCAGTAACAACCCTTCCTCTAGTTTTTTAAATGGTTTCATAGTTTTAAAGGAAACTAGTATTCAAGTTCAAATATTTTAATATTTACTTTACCAAGCTATGTAGAAGTTTACTTTTGCACAAAGAAAGCACATCTGTTTTAGTCACCTGGCTAAATTAGTATTACCTTTGCTGCAAATTTTTTAAACTTCTAGCTTTTTACAAAAATTTTTAATTTGACGAGCCAAAATAAATCCACCACAGTCTAAGAGAGAGGGATATAAACCATTTGAAATATTTAGCACCACTGAATCGCCCAAATGTGCACTCTCAAGAAGAGTTTTCTTTTCACAATGGCACGCCCAAAATAAATTAACAGAAAGCAGCAGAGTTTAAAGAATTAATAACACAAGCATGTAAAGTTTCCCACGCGAAAGGAATAAAGACATTAGGGTGCACATAAGATACTCATCCTAGAAAAGGTACATCAAAATGCATATGCAGCAGGTTCTATGACAACTCTCTCTCATTCAAACAAACGCAATACCTAAAAAGGCCTTTTACTTTAAATATTTCATTATACTTAGAAATACAGTTTAGTCTGTGGAAGCTGCTGCTACACAAAGCAAGAGAGCTCAGCAAAACTCCAGTGGAAAAACTGGATATTCACTTTGGATAGTCTTAAAAGCTTTAGAAGTAATTAACAAACACAGGTGCTGGCAATGATGTAAAGACAAATCCTTCAGGGCAGAAGATAACCTCTAGCTAATGGGAAACTGAGGTTAGTTGGGGTTTGGCTTTGTGTTTTGGTTGTTGGTTGGTTTTTTTTCTTGTAAGCAAGTTGTTTCACAAAGAGCTCTTATAACACTTCTTATACTTTCCTGACTGAAACAGTTATGATTAAAGACAGAATACCAGAGTTGACAGCACAATACTCTAATTCATATTATAACATACTTTAAATTTTCAGTCTTTAAAGAGAGTTTGATTCTTTTCATAGTGCAAGAAGTTACCAGAAGATAGACTATTCAGAACAGTAAGCCAACAGGCAATCACCAAAAAAAAAAAAATCCACCATGCACAATTGGGCATCAAGGAAGAATCTTTAAATACTCAAGTTATCATACACGACTTTTGCAGGAAAGCAAAGCCACACACACCATTTAAGTTATATGGTAACTCAAAAACATGAATAGCTACTTACCTACTACTAGCCCACACTCAGAACAAATCATATCACCAGCTCTGTAATCCTCCACTAAAATGGAATCCGGATGATTTGGGCAAGTCACCCGAGGAAGTACATCCAAACTAAGAAAAAAATGGGAAGTATTAATTACTTTTAAACAATGCATATCCAAAAGCATAAGAGTTCCTTACTGACAAGAACACTTAAATAACACAGAATTTACAGCAATTTGACTATTGACCTGAATACCTGAGCTGCACCTTTTACTTAAGTGCTGTAACACTACATTTGACAATCAAGACTTCAGATCTTCAATTCCACATTTTTTGCAACGTATCTTGCACCAAAAACATCTCAATAAAAAATATCAAAAATCTAAATAAGAGACTTGATAAAATATGTATTACAGCCTAACTTTTACATTCCATCTTAATTTTAGATATTTCTGATGAGTCAAAAATACAAAGAAACAATCCAAACATTTTAATCCACTGACTGTTCAGAAAAATATCTAAGACTTAAAACCAAAATCAACCTCACTATAAATATTAAAGCCTCCAGAAAGCACATGTACACACAAGCTTTTCAGACATAAATTATGCTAAAAATACTGCACTAAAGCTCTTTAAACTACTTTCCTTCTCACTATTCCCAGCCAGTAGCTTCATATGACAAAACTGTTGACAAAGCATCCACAAGCATCTGACATCTGGCATTGCACAAAAGGCTAGTGACACACTAAGCAGACTAGGAAAAAAAACCCCAAACAGAAGCCTCAAAGAATACCCCACAGTGTTTTGTTTCAGACTTTACCTTCACATGACATTGTAAAAATTAGTATTCATATCCCAATTTTAACTCGGATATCTAGAGAGATAAACTGTACTCCTTGCAACATACGGGCTCGATATACTAAGCTGAAGGAAAATGCACGGCACGCGTGTAAAGGCCCATCTCAGCAAAGGAAGCACTTCCTAGATCCTAGGACAGGTTTAGCAAGAGTTACAGAGTCATTCCACAGTCTGCTTCATGAGCCTTCCTTCATTCCTGACTGGAAAGAAAAGCTCGATAGGTCTCCGGGGAAAAGAATTCCGAGCCCGAAAGCCGTCTGGCCACTGGCTGGTGCCCGTACGGATTTAGGGTGGGAAGCGCAAGCAGTTTGCAGGCCCGATAAGGTGGAGCCGGGCCAGGGCGCTGCCGAGCGGGGTCCCGCCAGGGCTGCCCGGCCGGGGCACGGCGGGAGGCCGCCGGGGCCCGGCCCGGCCG
>VZRE01001735.1:76608-102882 GCA_013396775.1 Cephalopterus ornatus
GGCCCGCCGGGACTTGGGGGACTGCGGGTCCAGCGGGGAGCCCGTCCGCGGGCTGCGCCGCCTGCCACCGAGGGCGGCTTCGGGACCAAAATCTCGTTGTAATAAATCAGAGGATGCGGGGTCCCCTCGGGCCGTCATTTAAAGGGTCTGCACTGGGTTGGAACCTTGCCCTGGGGCCAGGCCAACGAGGAGCAGCCCCGGGCTGCCCGCAGACCCCCCGCTCAAAGCCCGCCGTGCTGCCCTCGGGGCGTGACTGTGGGTCAGCTGGGCAAACTCCAGCTGTTTAGTGAAATGCCGCAGAAAAAAGCGTAAGCAAAACTGCCCCAAGTTTTCATAGGGCGCACAACACGTTCTTGGCCCTGAAACTAAGCGGAGACAAGTCCCAGAAAGGGGAAGAAGAGAAGAGTTTAGTTCCCCCTTACTTGCGTCTGTTGCTACATCTGTTCTGCTTTGCCACTGCGCAGATTCACTCACGAGCAGAACCCGGCCCTTCTTGCCGCCGGCCCCGCAGGTGTCGGGCAGCCCGGCTGTGACTCAGAAGCCCTTGGCAAACAGGCCGTGCACAGGCTCGGCCTGACTCGAGCAGACACACACACACACACACCTGCTGCCTCGTGTGGGCTCCCCGTGTTACCCTGCACACTCCTGCAGGATGCAATCAGCTCCCTTTCCGTCCCTCCCCCTTGCACCCACGCTGGCAGGAAACATCAGGCCAAAGAGAAGGAGAAACCACAAGAACTGTTGCAAAACCAAAGCCCTCCAGCACTGGACTACAGTTCAAGCTTTAATTCCCAAGAGATAATCCATATGCAAAATTAGTGTGTACAATAACCAGCAGCAACAGGTTTTCAAACCCAAGCTGTTAAAACAGTGGAAAAAAAATTATTCCTTCGATATGACCTATTCTCACTGAAAGAAAGGGATGGATAGGACAGGATAGTCTACAGATTTTGGAAAGTGCCATTACTTCAATGCTTTATAATGGTCAGGATTGAAGTCTCTTAACAGTTATAAATTTGCTATCTATTAATAAGATACAAAGGACTTTTCACACTTAAGACTATGTCTCCACAGTATAAGAATATTTTCAATTTGCTACCTCAAAGAAGGAAATTCGCCAGGGTTGAAAAGTTCTGTTAATACTTGCTAATATTGAGTCAAATTCATACAACTTCTAAAAACTTCTCTGCTGACTACAATACCGTGTGCTGATTGAAAATTAACTGCTTTGAACTTGCCAACAAATTCCTTTGATTAAAAAAATTAGAAACATTTTGGAATAAAAGGAAGCTGAACTATTAGAAGGTACGGATACTAAAATACAAATTTAAAGCTTTTTTTCCACTTGCCATGACCTTTTTCACAAATGCTCAG
This sequence comes from Cephalopterus ornatus, assembly GCA_013396775.1. Lineage (NCBI taxonomy): Eukaryota > Metazoa > Chordata > Aves > Passeriformes > Cotingidae > Cephalopterus > Cephalopterus ornatus. The sequence continues at coordinate 77,983 of VZRE01001735.1, forward strand.
TAAACCGAAAAGATGAAAGAATAATAAAAGACAAATCACTGTAACTGTCAATGTGAATACAGTACGTGATATTAAGTTTCCCCATAACCATGTATGGAGCAGTGACTGCAACAGATGTGCCCCATCAAGCTTTCCAGGTTTGTCCTGGCTTCTGCTATATTCCATTCTACAAACAAGATCCTCTGCTGGCAATCAATCCTCCTGACTCTATTCTCATTAACTAGAACTAATTTAATTTTCACCACAATTCTTTATTCCATGTCAGCAGCAACTTTTCAAGCACTTCGTCCAAAAGCAGAAGACAAAAAGTGGTTGATGTGGCAGATGGAAATACCACTAATTAACAATCTCTGTCAACAACAGATCATTTCAGTAGCTTGCACAAAGTTTACCTTGCCGTCCCCAGCTGCATCTGTTCCTTCCCATCGCTGTAGTTCCAACACTAATCCTATTTTAAAACTTACGTAATTGGTCATTCTGGAGTTTCTTAAAATTTCATGCCAAGTATCTCATGCTGGCAACTGTCGGTAATAAAAATGCGTAATTAAACTGCAGTTCTTACATTGCTAATATTACCATCGTTATTTCAACAATAATGCAATGGGATATTCAGATGCCTTTGCAAACACAATGAACAGTACATTAATGAAAACAAGTCACTAGTTCTTACTTGTATGTCTAAAGGTCCTTTGTAATGGTTTGTTGATTTATCATGCAGTTCAATTGCAATCTCTTTGTTCCTGCAACACCACAGCTCCATGCTGCAACTTACATAAACAGAGTTCAAACTCCTTGTAAAATAGACTGTAGGTTTCACAGAAATTTAGTGTCTTAAAAAATAGTTTCTCCTCAAATTTAATGTAGGAATTTCCAAATGATATTCATGCTGAAATTTCAGTTAAGTCATTTTAATTGCTGAATTGATTTTTCTACACACAGAGTACACACCACCTTTAAACACCAGCCAACCATCTTCTGGTGAGATTTGGAGAATGGGAGTGCAAGACAGCTACAAAGACAATGCAAGTCCCTGCTACTGGACTCCCAAAAGCCCAAGACCAAGAAGTATTAATGAAAAAAACTAGCAGCTGCTCTCACAGTCCAGTTTCTATACCTTTTTTTAGGTCCCAGCCATGGTCACGGTCTGATGGAATTTGGTTAAGATTCCAGCTATGCAATCACAGAAAGAGTAAAATATTTGCAAACCAGTTACTGAACTTATTCAGGTTTTGCATCATAAGGCCTGTGTCATGGTTTAAACCCAACTGACAACTAAGCACCACACAGGCACTCATTCACCCACCCCCCCAGCCCAGTGGAATGGGGAGGAGAATCAGAAGGAAAACCTGTAGGCTGAGTTAAGAACAGTTTAATAATTGAAACAGAGTAAAAAAGAACAACAATAGTAAATAATATTAATGATAATAGAAAGGATAAAAAAAAGAACAAGTGATGCACAATACAGTTGCTCACCATACACTGGCTGATGCCAGACCCCATCCCTGAACCCTGATTGGCCTCCTCTTCCAGTAACTCCCTAGTTTATATACTGGGCATGACATTTTATGGTGTGGAATATTCCTTTAGCCAGTTCGCTATGCTCCCTCCCAGCTTTTTCTTCTTTTTTGTACCTCCTCGCTGGCAAAGCAGGAGACACAAAAAAGTGCTTAATATAGGATAAACACAGTTTAGCAACAACCAAACCATCAGTTGTTATCAACATTATTCTCATACTGAATCCAAAACACAGTACGAGGTCCTGAGAAGAAAATTAATTCTATCTCAGCTGAAACCAGGACAGCCTGTAAGAAGAACATAGAAAGAACATGGAGAACAAAGCACACAGCCTTAGGAGGTTACCTATCTGGATTGCTTCTGCTAGTGGGAAACCCACCTACAGATTAAGATATTGCAGAGAGAACTGAAAAAGGAGGCAACTAGAAAGGAATTCTCCATATGGATCTCTTTTTGAAACAGTCCTTTATCTACTGTGCTTGAAACAAAGCCAGGGGAGCTCCCTAGCACAGCATTAGGCCCACATCCATGATCCCCCTAGATCTAAAGAGTTTGAAGTAAGTTTGGTGTGAAATTACCTATGTTGTGAAATGGTAAGAAAAAGAATGACAGGATTGATTATGTCACTGTACATCTGATTGTGAAGGAGCCTCTAAAGCAAAGTCTTCTATATTTTGTTTTGTAGATTTATCTGTGTAATAAATATATAGGTAGACATAAGTAAATAGAATTTCTATTCTAGGTGCCACTCTTACAATTTTATTGAGGATTGAATACTTTCAGAACACCACACATGACTGTTGTGGAAAATAAAATAGTAATTATGCAACTTAGCACTTTTCATTTTATTTAAACTGAAGCAATTTATGCATGGACAAGGTAAATAGGCAGGTATGCAGCAAGTCACTGCAATTATCTAACATGAGGCATGTCTTAATCTTCCTCTACTGCAGGTTATTTGGTTTCACAAACCATGATGTTTCTAAGTCTTTCTCTTTAGTTCCTATACTATCTCATAAAAAAACACCTCCCACTTTTTTCTTGTAAGCTTTAAAGTACCTATAACATCTATTTATTTTACAAAGAGTTTTACAAATTTTTTCTTTCAGTAAAAGAAGTGAATCCCATAGATTTATTTTTTTTTAGGAAAAAAGTAAATTACTTCGAAAAGACTGAAAATAACCTCTGAGTTGCATTACACACATTTTAGGTAGATCATTGTTTTAATTCCTCAGCAGGTGGCAGCAGAAAGTTATTTCCAATGTGATATTAATTCTGTACTGCATTAAGTAATTTGTTCTTAAATTTTCAATAAAAACCCCCTACTATTAGATAATTATACCATATGGATGAGTTAATAAGAAAAATCAGCCTGTCTGCTTATTCCAGTTCTTCAGAATCACTTCAGCTGCATCTAGTGTGCTGTCTTTCTGCAAAATAAGGAACAGTTGCACTATTACTGCAAGTATGGAGTTCTTGAAGAGAGAGGCAGTCATGATTATATCATCCCAAATCAGTATTTGGCAGTTTCACTCCCATCCTGTAAATAACGTGTCAGCCCGTTTTTCACTAACAGTTATTAGCTACAAATCTGAACTGCACAAAAAATTCAGTGCTGATTCCTTGAAAATATTTATTATATATATTTAAAAGATGACACATTTTCTCAGCATTCATGCTACCACATTTAATGAAAGCAATACTTATATAAATGCCTGGTATTATGCAGTGATGTGACTTGACAGCTCTGTTTTGGAGACATGCTAGTTTGTCTCTATACCTTCCCTGTCTCTGTACCTTCCTAATCCCTATGTGTACAGTTGGGATTTTTTAATCTCCATGCAACCATGTTCTGCTGTGAACCACTTAAACATAATCCCCCCAAATATGAGTAATCTACCCATTGGCCAGTTGTGTAGCTTGGCTACAACCTGGTGAGTCATACAAGTTGTCCAACTTGATTAATCCAAAATTATTAGTGCTGCTTGTCGCAGACAAACCACATTTACAAGCAGCAAAAGTTTCATCCTGGTTGTTAGTGGCTGAGTTTACACCAAAGACTTCACATCTCATCAAAAGAACTAAGCAACACCCGGGGAAACTCCCCTTCATTACTGGTGCAGACCAAAGCTCTGATCTTTACACAGAACAGTTAAGGATTGGTGCATGTTCCATTATGCCAACTCTGCTCCAGAACAACCAGGAAACATCTTAGGGCTTTGGAATTACCAAAGCTTACCTACCTGACCCCAAAGTCTTTCAGTTTTTTCAAGAACAGACTCAAAACGGCCAAGAAAATGTGTAAAGGAGGTGTTCACAAGATGGCAAAACTCAGCTAATTCAAAAAAACCCCATGTTTTCTTTTGTAATTTGGAGCTTGTGTGAAACCTCGTGTATTTTCAAGCAAGTGAGCTAAACTTGAAGGTGACCTCTTTACTGTTTTTCTCTTGGAGACTGAATGGGCTGAGGCATACCACTCTGCTGTACAATCATTCTCTGCTCTGGATTATAGAAATCCTGTCGATAGTTTACCTGTCATTAATTTTCACTGGTCAAGAATGTTTTTAAAAATCAATACAGTAAGATATTCAGTATGCAACTGGTTACCCATCCAGCTGCTTTCTGCCAGTTACCCTTCTTAGCCATGCCACCCACATTCATGGTGTAAAGTCCCTCAGAAAAAAGGGAAGTAGCAGTTGAAGCTACTTTGTGCTGAATTTTACACCAAGCTAAGTTTCTGTTCCTAAAAACATTCAACTCAAGAGATCCTGGGAAAAATGTAACAGCCTGTCTTTTGCAGATTTCTGCACTGCATTGATTTTCAGGACATAAATTTACCTTAATGAAGCAAAAACGTATATATTTTTCAAACTGTTTCTTTGTTTCAGGACCACAGAATGCTGAAAGAGGAATTGCTGACAGCTTCTGAAACATAAAATAGAAATAGCATTTGCTTATTTATATGTGTGTAAAAAAATCTGTTTTAAGCATGATGATTTTACTATTCCATTTCTAGAACTGTCCCTCACAACATGTGATGGAAAGACAATGTTTGGTTTTGTATGCACAAGCTAAGCTTTTCTAAATCCAAATTACTTTACTTAGGCAAAACATTTCAAAGGTACTTTTATTCAACAAACATTTAAGCATGCCAAAAGAAAAGTGCTGGGGTGTAACACAGACCTACAGGGTACATTTTCAGCATATTTAGCAATATTTTAGTCACATAATTATCAGCAACACCAAATAATATTTTGAATGGAACATCTCTACTGCACTATTTAATAATAAAGTTGCACTGCTCTTGCTTTCAATAGAAAAGCAATTCTAAAACCAGAGTATGACTCAGACGTCTTACCTTAGATGCTATCATCCATCTGACAAATTTATAATCATAAGGTTGTTTCTCATCTACATGAGAGAGATCCACATCTAAAAAAAATAAATTTGAAACAAATATGTTGTAAGATTGCCTTGACTCCACTGGGAAAGCATTCATTAACAGCATTTTATTATAGTTAATACTTGAGAAAAAAGATAAACGCTTTCATTTTCTTATATAATTTTTAAATTATAACAACTAAAATGGGCCAACAGACTGAACCTTTCCATTCTGATCTGAGCACTTGCTTTCCGTCCAAAGCAAATTCAGACATGTAGCTTGGAAGAAAGCCATGCAGTACTCCAAGAAGTCTTGAAGGCTGGGTTATCGACGGGTCAGGGCTGTGAAGGGTACTGAAGCCTTTTTTAAGCTCCATTTATTGCATGGACTGCAATAACCCCTGTAAATGCAGTTTTCTCATCTGTGAAACTGGAGTACCTAAAACTTTCCGACACATGGTAAAGCTGCGAGGTCCAGCTGTGTTTAAACATGTCCCTCTGAATAAAAAGTGCCATTAAAACCAGTTAGGGAAAAATGTGGAACTAGAGAATGTTCCCCTGTGGGAATTCTTCCTCCGAAGTTACCGTAACCTGAAATTTCCAAAAGGTTTTGTAAACTTTGGTAGCCTTTTACACTTTAGAAATCAAAATGACTTAAAGAGCCTTCAGAGTATGACTTCAGATTAAGAAAAACAACAAAACAAACAAAAAAAGACCAGAAAGAGGAAAGTACAAGTGGTATGAACTGAGGATTCTAAGCCAGGTGCTTGGCTCTCAAACATTTTTATAATCTTTTAAAATAACCTTTTGAAAATAGAAACTTTTATCCACCTCCTTTATCCTCTCTAAAAACTTGGCAAAGTTTTGCAAAACACCAACAGTAGTTCAAATCATAAAGGCTTTGCTGAAGCTCATAAAATCTACCTTACACACTAAGGTCAAAAGAAAATTTCAGTCCCAGCGAGTACTTCTGACGACGTTATGCAAACATGAAATGAGAATACAGTTTAAAATGGAAGTTGCATTTTCAGATTAACTATAGTTACTTTCCACACCCTTTTTAATAAACTTTATACTAACTTAATGTGGAAACATCAACAATCATAAAGTATCCTCCATCTGGAACAACAGGCTTTAGTCCAGCTTCTTTAAGTAGCCGAGTCATCCGATCACGCTTGCTTTCCAGCTCTCGAGACAGTGAGTAAAAATAGCAGTCTGGGTCATCCATGCGCTTATAGTCTATCCAAAATGCTTGTGCCAGAGCCTCCTGGAAACATAATCAATGTTCAAAGTACTCATGAACACTCAGTAAACTCACAGACACTCACACACTTCCTACTGAAATCACGTGGATTTTTATTCAATCCTGGCCCTCATTAAGCAAATCAGCACACAAATTACACAAGCTACATCCAAGTCTGTAATTTGCTTGTTACTTTGTGCTGTGGCAACACCCAAAGCACCCAATCTTTTGCTAGGCACTAATCATGTATGGAAGTCACAGTCTTTGACACAAGGGCTTACAATTTGAATGGAAGCTAAATTTAAATTATTGATAACAATGTATCATAAAATACTAAAAACTAGTAGACAGAGATAATGCTCAGTAAAACAAGCCCTTGTTGTAACAACTTTTATTTGTATTTGCTAGGAAACCGCTAGGATTGTCAGTTTTATGCAAGGAGTAGTTTACAGGTGAAAAAAGAAAGAATCCGCAAGACTGATTTTTTTTTTAAATGTCTGGTGAGCCAATCAAATTTATTTCCTCTTCTTACACCCCAGAATATATATTTCGACAACTAAAGATTAATTTTTGTGATTACTGTTTTATTACAGTGAGGCCAACAGCTTTCCTACACCAGAAAACAACCTCCTCTGCCCCATCAATACATACCTGTAATGGAGTTGGGCAAGTATACAGTGTATTTTGGTGAACGACTTGCAAATGCTTAATCAGGTTTTCAGGGCCAATGGACCAACCAAGCTAAGGGAGAAAAGCAAGCATAATAAAATTAACAAATAATGAAAATTAGCCAAAGTCTCAAGTTTTTCATTTTAAATAAAATATTTTATAGAAATATGAGCCATTCCTAAACATACCATATCACTACAAAACTGGGTGATAATATCCAAGAATTCAAGAATCTTGACTGGTTTTGAACAAATCATATTGTAGTGGGTTTTTTAGGTTTTTTTTCCTCACAAGAGCTTATTCATCGAGAGACAAGAAGATGATTACAAAATGGGTGTTAAAGATAAGTAATTACTCCAACTGAATGATATTGTCCTGTTTCGGAGACATGGAGATTTGCCAGAAGCTTCCAAAACACAAGTCATAAAAACAGAGGCTTTTTTAGTGTAATAAATGCATTCTGTTATTTATACAACTGAAGTCTATTATATTGAGCCTTCTTACCTTCCAGCCAGTTACACTGTATGTTTTCCCAGCACTTCCTATAGTTACTGTTCTTTCCCACATCCCTGGCAATGTAGCTGTATATAAAACAAAAGTAATTGGGTAGAGGTGAACTCACACATCCCATGCAGTCCGAAGAACTGTGCTGCCCCTAGCTCAGACCTGTATGTTCATTTATCATTGCAGCATCTGAAGCAAGCAATGGGAATATTCTAAAATTTCAGCAGCTGTAACAAATGAGAAAGGATATATCGGCCAATGCTTTTTAGCATGAAAAGGAGGTAAGGATTAATGGAAGGAGATAAAAGAGGCAGAAAATAAGAGGCACAGTTTTAAAACTACGTGTTAGTTCTCCTCAGCAGAAATGCATAATTATCATTAAGAAAGATATGATCTAAGAAGTGGCTACCCATTCACCTGAGGGCAGCATTATTTCTGATACCTGACAATAGCACTACACACAACATTAACTCGGGCTCTGCAGCCCACATTAGTAGAATTGTCCAGTTCAGTGTCACTGGCTGTCTTAGACATCAGAAAAAGAAAATAATTACTAAGGCTTCTAACCCAGAAGCAAACAGCAGAACATCAGAAAACTAGCAGAGTGAGTAAATAAACTATGCTGTGTTATTAATTTGAACAGGCTTGGAACTGACTGACAGTAGCAGTTAGCTAAAGATGTCTGCAAGGATTAAGGCAGGTGTAGAGGCCTGTCTCTGTCTCTGCAGTCATATCTGATAGGAGACCAAAATCCTTTGTTTCCTTTCCAAGGAGATGACACGGTAAAGGTCTCTTCCTGTAGTTTGCCATTTTTTCCTGTATATTGCTTCTGGGAAGCTGTATTTGAACTCTTTAACTTAATTAATTTTCAACAGAAACAGATAAATCAAGACACACTTAAGCCTGAGACACAAAGTTAGACCTTGTGTTAGACAAGGTTGCAATTAGTGGTCACCAACATCCATCTTCACCTCATTTGTACACTAGAACCACTACCAGTGAATCTGTCAATTGTTAAAACCCCCCTCTAGGGAGACCAACGAACAAAGATTTTCCAAATTAAAGCACTGTATTTCACAAAGAAGTTTTTGCAGCGGTTATCTGCATTAGACATGGTATAAGTCTTTGCAGTTATTTGAAAACAAGTATTGCAATTTTTGGAGCAAACTTGCCAAGAACAAAAACCAAACAGCATGAAAAAAATTGATCCCTATTAGCCCACCCATATTGACTTAACTGCTCTGTGACCCTGGGAACAAAAAGGCAACTTGAACAGATGCATCTTCTAGCTAGCTCGACCAGGAGTACAGATCACTTCCTAAAGGCACCCAAACTAGCTCTCACAGGCTGCAAAAAGAATTGGCTTTCAAAACTAACAGCCCCTAGCGAAACTGTTTTGCCACACAGTCATAGGTATTCAGCCTTGGAGACAGAAAGTAACAGCATTTCAAACAACAGCAGCAGCACAAGGGCACAGGGAAAGAAGCTTTTACAAGTTTTAAATAGAGAGGGAAATCTGTCTATGCCATATGGTAACTATATAGGACATCATACACACTACAACCAAGTCTGACTACAATTTAAAAATTAATGAAGTGCAAAACTAACACATATAATAAGCCTGTTACCTGGGATGGCACTCAGCTTGTTCAGAGGCTTGTTCAGAATCCTCAGTTATGAGATGCAATCTTTAAATCTGCCAGTGCAACCCTAATCATTATTCAGAGTCAGATTATGAGAAACATGATGAAGTGCTCTACGCTACAGAAAACTGCTTCAGTGACAGTACAAAGACTGTATTAATTTTATGATCTGTGGCTAGCAATCCCTGTTAAATTGTATTAAGGAACCACCATTAGAACACGTAAATTGATGCAATATCCATTTGGTATATCCCACAAAAAAAGTGTCACTGCATTGAATGGAATATGTAGAGGTTAATATGGAAACACAGGAGTTTATAAACAGTGAAATAGCACATTCATTTTTATTGTATTATTTTTTGTAGACTTAAAAGAAGAAAACCAATCAACTTAAGTTAAAAAAAGAACAGATCTTGATTTTTTAACTGAAATAATGTTATTGTTTACAGTGTTACCCTGAAAGTTTTATACTACTTTTAACACTAAAGTTGAAGATGATATCATGGGATCTGTTATAGAATATGCACCTAAACCTAGTTGACCAACTTCCCAGGCTTTAACTTGCATTTTCATTACACAGTATTTTTATATTTTATGATGATCTACAGAATGCCCTTTGTTCAACTGGAACATGTTTTGAAGCATTAGATGACAATACTGATGCCAATGACAATGGAGTTACTGCCTCTTAAGAATTTACCACCTGTCCACTAAGACAAAGTGTGACTGACAGCATGAGTGTTTGGACCTGCTGCTTTTGCAAAGCAAAATGGATTACCTTACACCACCCACAGCGATTTTGGTTCTGAGGACAGCTATTTGCATTAAATACCTGCTAAGCCCATGAAGAAAGTTTTAATTTAACTGATTTTACTTTGCAACTGGGACATATGATCAGTTACTGTGCTAATGTGTTAGGATGCAGTGACTCAGATTACTATCACATGAATGTACCCAAAATGTTCCCCTTTTTCCATGTCTTCAGGTTTTTGAGAAGGTATTAATATAAAGGCAACCACAACAGCCATGGAATTAGGTCACTCTCAAAACAGACTCATAGCCTATGCATGGCCAGTACAATCAACATACTGTCAGCAACTGTGAGGCTGAGCTAATAAGTATTGCAAGGTCATTTAGATACAATTTCCTTTTTATTATTTACAAGATTCTGGTTCTACAATGATTTAGCCCCCATTAATTGAAAGGATTTTTATTACCACTCTACAAATATGGAACTGAAGCATAGAAGCAAAGTTATTCAGCATTCAACCAATGGCAAAGCCAGGAAAAAAGCTAAGCTTTTTCTTGTCTAATTTATATTTGTTTGTCTTGATTTCATTGTTTATTCTCAGCTGGATGCTTCTACTGCACATGACTGAAATGTGCCTTCATTACGACAGTAACTACATCTTAACAGACAGTTCATGCAAGATGCTACCATCAGAAACAAAACATCTGTACAGATAAGAAGTTTTGGACTTTAGCCGGCTCAAATACATCAGGAGAGCCAAACTAAGACCACCACACTAGAAACTCTTACATAAATGCTTAGCTGAAGCATTATGGAATTGGGGAAGGAGTTCAGTACCCTGCACTAGGTTAAATTTTCTTAGACAGTGGGAGCAATTCCACTAGCTTCAGTAAAACTGAGATCAAGAAGTAAAACAAGAGGGACAGGGACATTACATCATGTTTGTTTTTCTGCATGGTTTATTCTTGCAAAAATGTTTCACCCCTGTAGCAACACTGCCTGAAAACTTTAACGTGCTTTCACACTGCACCTGCAGTGACTTAGTTCATTGAATCCGATGTCCGTGTCTGCATTTTGGAGGGACACTGCTCATGCACTATCTCCACACTGACCTTTATAGTCCTTTTTAATTTTTATAATTAGTGGAGTAAAAATTATTGTGTTCCTCATTATCCATTTCCCTCACTGATTATCTCTACCATACTTTGAGAAGGAATTTCTAATCCCTGTTCCTTCTCTTAGTTCTTTAGCAAAGCACAGTCCAATACACATACTGTAACAGAAGCTATACTTGTCATAGCCCATGAAGTGACTGAGTAAGGATGGGATATTCATATGATCATAACTGACTTATGAGCATCAGTCCCACTGGTTTCTATGCATATCAGCTCCAAAGTCACTTGAGAGCTTTGGAAATTCTATTTGGAAATTATTCTTTAAAATACTTTTCAGAAAAGGGAGGGGCTCCTCTCCTTAGACTCTAAACACTGCAAAATAATCAAAGCTTGAAGTTTGAGCTCCTTCCAGCAAGCATTATCTTGAGAGGAAAGCTTACAGCATCATTCCACAACCAATTCTAAGATATCACAAAAAATCAGTACCTATTTTTATGTGTTTATTCCCTTTATACACCAGCCATTCATACACCTCATCACTGATGCACAGGGTATCATGTTTAATACAGAGATCAGCTATTACTTGGAGCTCTTCTTGGGTAAACACCTGGGATACAAAAAAGTAGGGGACAATGCATTAATTATAGTACTTAAGGCATTCTTTGAAATTACAGTAGTGTTAAAGCAGGACTCTTACCTTGCCTATAGGGTTGTGTGGGGTATTCAGAATGATTGCTTTTGTTTTGGAATTAAATTTACTTGCAAGTTCAGCAGGATCCAAGACCCAATCAGCACTAGATGCAGAGTTTCCATTATTTTTCTAAAAAACCAAAACAAACAATAAATTCATACATTACTTGAATACAACAGCCTAAAGAGAGATCCCTAACTTTTCACCCTCAGACACTTTCATAACCATACTTGACAACCTATCCACTCTGTTCTGCTCTCCTGGGAGAAGGCAGTTCTAGGAACAGGCAGGGAGGCTTAAGAGCCTAAGGTAAATTATTATGAGTGGCTGTCCTCTCCTGGCCAATGTCTGTCTTAAAGCCTCTGCAGGAGCTGGTTTCCAGGATGTTGTGGTTCGGATGCTGATCATTACCACGTGTAATGCAGAAAGCCCAGTCGCATGGCAGGAGCGTTTACAGCCTTGCCAAATACTAGAGCAAGTGTGTGCGTGCTTGACTGGGAATGTCACCACTGAAGGGATTCGAGATCTTTTCCTCCCGCTTGAACATATGAAAATAGACAAAGAGTTAAAAATCTGCACTACTGGGCCTCCGGATTTATGCACTACACAATACAAGTGTCCTTGTGGTATTACACATGGATAACATAAGTTTGGGCCAGCTGGTATGGAGAACATAGAGCATGGCCACAGTAACTTTCTGACACCTACATGACTGGGAGAGAGTCAGACCGAAAACAAGGGTATGAAACAGAAGATACTTGGAGGAATGTCATCCAAGACATCCATAGAAAGAGTGCATCCAGAGGAACAGTCTCACCTACTCCCACTGCAGCTGTGGAGGTTCTGTCCCTCTGTGTTGTTCTGATTTCAGGGAGTTCATTCAACAGTCGTGCCTAAAGAGCCCCTCAGCCCTTCCCACACAAAGCTTCCAGTTGCACAAGGCAATGGGAACAGGATCAACATTTTGCATCCAGAACAAGCCTTGCAAGCTGCCACCATAATGCCAGCAGTACCAGTGTGACAACCCATAGCAAAATTAGTCTTTTTTAACAATAGATAAAACAGTAATTTTTGTATGTATAGCAAATATGTCTACTGCACAATTAGTCCTTATTTGGTAAGCAGATTTTGGAAAAGAAACTGTATTCTGTCATTGTAGGAGTTGCTGAAGGGATCAGAAACCAAATCTTTTGAAAACCAACAGATACAGAAATGGTACTGATATGTGACCCGCCTTCCGTTATTTGGACTGAAAACTGAAAAAAGCTATTTTAATCAGCTTTCAGAATGCACAAATTAAAGCAAATGAGAAACATTGTTGCACCTTCTCCCACACTAACAAAATATTCTATCTGCTTTGGATTACCATTGTCTCAGACTTACACTACAGCAATCTATCTCATTTGTATGTAATTTGATGTTACGAAAAACTATACAGAAAAGCATCACATAGAAGGTGTTCATCAAACTGTACTGAGTACAGATGAGAAACTTCATATGATAAATAGTTTTTAAAAAGCTACTCACACATCTCAGTGGGATAAAAACAGGCTTTGCACCCGCCATCCTTACCATTGGCTCGTAACAGTCATAAAATGGCTCTATTATTATTACCTGAAATGACAATAATCAGTATCCACAAACAGAGAATTTGCCATGCATGATGCCACAATACTTTCAGATTTACTTTGGTGGTATAACTTGCTAATGTTTTTGGTGCTCCAGAAATAACAATATCACATTGCAGAATATTCCTCCTTTTAGAGCATCACCAAACAATGCCCTCAGGCTAAGTAGGATAAGCACCACTCATTCTTGACAACACACACAGGCTGTTTGTCTATAGTTACACATTACAACTATTAAGTTACAATATTACAATCTATGTCCTATACATAGATTTGAAGGTGCAAGGCAAAGATGCGAAAATGGGAGATAGCAACAGCAAACTGTTGAACCACAGCACAGTTGCACTAATTCTGTCCATAAGATGCCATGATTTCCAAGTATCTAGAAATCTCAGAAGAACAGCTCAGATGTTATCAGAAGAAAATTTTCAGATGGAAAAAGAGGACAAATTCAAGAAAAACTGCTTCGAGGTTAGATAATAGGAAAACAAATCAAAGAAAAAACCCACCAAAAGCAAAGGCTAGTAGAACTATTACAAACAAAAGAGAAATGACTATCAGAGCAACAGAAGAGGAAGATACAGATGAGAATACAATATACAAGCAAAATAAACAAAACAATGAATGCAAAATGCATGACAACACAAAAAGGTTTTGTCCACTATGTATAGAAATATTTCCGTAAAATGACTTCTAGCATCGTTGTCAAAAAGGCAGACATCAGTAATGATGAAGGGATGACTCCTCACAGCTAGTACAGTAAACTAACAATCCTTTTTTGAAGGACTTTTCTGCTTTTCTGCTACCTATGCTGCTACCATGCAATGGTCCAAAAAAGAACATGGTACACAAAGGTTATTCAAACATCAACACTTCTTTGCACCACCCTTAGTCCTCTGTTGCAGACAACAGCCCACGTGCTTTCTCAAGTAAGAAATCAGTGTGTATTGTCCACCTAAGAGTAATAGTGACAAAGAAACTGCTACAGCTACCGTAAAAAGAAAGGTGTTTGTAAGTTGGTGAATGATAGGTAGACATCCAAAAGCTCCTAATCACAGCTTCTGAAACTATAAGTCAAATGCACAACTGCAACAAATCAAACTAAAGGAGACAGAAAGAAGCCCCAACATTAACTTATACTTAAAAGTGGACAAATAAGAAAACAGGAAAATTCTCATTTCTGCAAGTGTATGTGAATATTTCCAATAAAAACTTACCTCATCTCCCTCTTCAATTAATGCCTGTATTGTACTAAAGAGAGATCCATAAGCTCCCACGGTCACCAGGATATCTGTGAGAGGATCAATCTTTCTTCCACAAACTCTCTCATACACTTGAGACAAGGCTTTCACCAGTGATGGATGTCCCTGTTCAAAGCAAACAAATGTAACTGATTGATGTGTTCCAACAATGTACAAAGCCTGTGTTTGGGGTTTTTCCAGGTATATCAAAATAGTACATTTTGAAATAGAAAAATATGACATGAGCCCTCAGTGTTAATGGCTGTTAACAGGTAGCATGTTTTAAACTTTTTGCACATTTGGAAAGAGTAGTTTCATTTTATTTCTATCTACTAGGAAATTCTTTTTCTATCTGGTGCTTTTTAATTTCTATCTTATTATCACATTTCAGACTATCTCCAGGTAGCCTGGAGCTGGTATACTAGAGCTAGGATAAGAGATAGGAGGAGAGAAGGGAATATGCTGACACCAATTCATCCTCACCTCCTTTTGAGTTTCTTTCAGCTCACTCTGTTTTCTTCCTTATCTTTCAACTAAAAAGTATTTGGTACAAGGGAAATATTTTTTTTCTGTTTATATACTGCTAATAAGCAGCACTTGTAATCAGAATAATGATTCGTATAGTCACATCCCAAATCTCAGAGCACTAGTCACCATTTGTGTCCCCTCCAGGGACACGGCAGTTCACACACTCTTCTCAAAATGTGCAAAGAACAAGAAAATAAACATGCAACAAAGATCATATACAACATGGAGATAAGAAGGCATGATTTTGTTTACTCAGAAAAACTGCAGAATTCCTGCTGGTAAAATCTTTTTTCTTTTGGGGGAACTTGGTAGAAATAGAAAACAGCTCCTCAAGAAAATGCAACTATGTAAGAAAAATCCTCTAAAATACTGAACATTATACCCCTATAGGCAAGGCATTAAATCATGAACCTTTCTGTAAACAAAAACATTACCATAAATTAAGCTTGCAAGTCATGGCTGATTCAAGGGACAGCCATTTCTTGCCGTGTCATGGCAAGACAGGAATGCTACAGCACCCAAGTCACATTAGGCCACAGCCCGACACTCAATGAGAGCTCAGTTATCAGATGGATGGAGATCATTCATTCTTATTCCTCCACCTCTGCTACCACAAACACTTGTGCTCAAAAAACTTGGAAGTGCAGAGGTTTGCAGAGGAAGTACAAAGGCTGAAGATGGGAATATTGGTAAAAATTCCTCTATAATTGTTATTTACAGGATAATATATTTTCCGACATTCATAATTATCATGGGAATTATCAAACCATTTGGATATAAAAAACAAAGTGATAGAAGTAAATACTGAATAATTGCATGCATTAGGAAATTACATTTATGCTTGATTTGCAAATAGTTTTAGAGAATCGGACTGTGCATCTTTGTCAGAAGGTAGACTTTGCACGGTTTCAGCTGGGATAGAGTTAATTCTCTTCTTAGTAGCTTCTAAAGTGTGCTACAGTACAGCAGCTGGACAAAACTGCAGGCCCTGCTCCCTGTAACCTTTTCTCCTGTGCCACAGCTCCTCCAAAACCTTGTCTACCTGGTAAGGAAAGACTTTTCAGGTACCTTACTGTGAGTGATGAACATAGAAATGCTTAGCCCAGAAGTCCACTTAATTCCAGACATCTGTTTTGTGTATCTGACATAAAATAATTGTGTTATACCTTAAAGCCTATTTAGAGATAATTTTTTTATTATATGTGCGTGTGTGCATATAAATATATATATGTGTATCTTGTTAAACATAGCTAATGGTGATTAAACAAAATGACCCAAAGAGGGGTGGAATGAGACTACAGTCACTAGAGATGTTTTTTTCCTTCTGTTCTTGCCAGGGCTGCAAGTGCCCTAATAAGACTTAGTGGCCCTGACCAGCCTCACCTGGGGCCTCTACCCAGAGGTGTGCCCCAGGTCCAGTCTATTTAACTGCTGTGCAGAAGGGTTGCTGTTTTGCAGTTCAAATACAGCTATACTGTACTTGGCCATAGACCCTGTTGAACTTGGCCCCTACTGATTTTGTGGCTTGACCTGCTGTGTCACCCAGAACCTGCCCAGTGATCACTGGGTTGTGTCTATCCATGGTCAGCATTGCTGGGCCTGACCCGTGGATTGAATTCCTGGCTTGCTCTCAGGTCCACCTCTGCTCAAGCTTGTCTGGTGACCTGGGCTGACCTCAGCCACCATCTCTGGGCCTGCCTTTCTCAGGTACTGTGGGACTGGGCCCTGGCTGGTGAGACCTCTGCCTTGCTCACTGTGATAGCTTCTCCTTCAGGGAACTGCTGGCCACTGCTGCTCCCCATCAGCTTCTCAGGGAATAGTCAAAAAGTTATCTTGGAATATGTACACAGTGATGCCATGACTGCCAACACAACTTCTGGCCTACCAGTCTGTACAATGCTTTTATATCACTGTTGCATAACTTGGTCATCTAGAAGAATACCAGATAGCTGCCTTAGGATCTTGTAGCAATCCTGACACACGATTCTCAGTTGGGCAATATAGTCTATCTTTACCACAAAATAAAAGATAGGCAAACCAAACAAGGAAGTGGTCATAGTAAAACATTAATAGTCACTGGAATATCCTGCCTTGGACAATGAAATGCCATACACTCACACCCAGCTCAAGACACAAACCCTACAAGCCAACTTCCAGAATAGGTAGTGACTATCTTCCAGGGGGCAAAAACTTACTCTTTTCATCCCTTCCTAGTCTCTGGTGAAATCTACTAAATGCTATGGGTGAGTCTTTTCTTCACCGTAGAGGCTGTGTCTCAAGTGGTACTTTCTCATTCTACCATTATACAGTCTGATTCATGTTTACACAGAGGTAAATGTAAAACGTATCATCTACACTCTTTAAACTGTCAATTCACTCTTCAGAGACAGTCTACCTGAGACATGCTCCACCATTTTGCTCTAGCTCAGGGATTTGCCTTGAAGAAGCCTACACAGAGGAAGTTCATTAGTAACAGATAAAGCTACTGGATCAACTTAATTTGGGACATAACAGTACAATCTACAGATAAAACCAATTTAAAGCAAAGTCAGTTTTTTCCCCTGTAGCACATTCTCCACTGAAGTTGGGTTCTTAAGTTTCACAATACTTACAAAGCCTCGTGTGTACTGGTTCAATCTGTCAACTGCTGCTGCCTTTGCCAGCTCCTCTTTAACATAGCTGGGAGGGGATATATCAGGAAGGCCTTGACCAAGATTAACAATAGAGGGATCTGCTGCCACTTTTGTAAATTCAACCCTAAAGCAAAAAACACCTTAAAGTTAACACAACAAATAAAATTATCTTTTCATTTATTAAGATTAAAAGGCAAAAAAAAGTATTTCACTTGGACAAAGTCACAGCAGTGGAAACAGGTTTAAGTAGAGTGTTCACATGGAGAACTGAGGGCTGGGACAATGGTAAGTACCCAGAGGTGTCACAGAGCACCCAAGAAAACATTTGACTTTCTCCGTCCACAGAACACAAACATACAGTTAGTCTGGATATAGGCAGAAATGGAACACCGGGCACATTAAATGATTTCAAGGCTAAATTCTGTCAAGGGAAGGCGTAATATAAACTATCCAGATACCTTTGAGTGCTATAATATTTTTTCTTTAGTTTTAAGCAACAGACTGTTTTAGACTGCTCATTAACTGCTCCTAGTAGTAGCCTGCCTGATATGAATGTTAGGATTTTGGAACAGTTTTTCCTTCCTCCCTTCAAAGGTCAGCTTTACATTTTACTCTTTCCTCCTAATCAGAATATTAACAAAACTTAAAAAAACCCAAAACTAAACTAAAACCCCTCCACATAGTATCACAGTTCTGTCAAAAATGAAAACACATTGTTAAAAATTAGCTTGAGGCTGAATGATCAAAACACCTTGTACAGATGTGCACACAGTCATACATACAACTAATGTAAGCCCATAATAGTGTTTTCATCACCTAAGAAAATTCCATATTTATTAGTGATGGCAATATTGCTTTAAGACCAATTTAATACCTAGAAACACTAGTATTAAAAATAATGAACTAAATTATAAAGACAAGTATAATGGCTTTAAAAAGAAATCTGACTGATTTGCTAAACACAAATCAAGTGTAATGGAAATACATTACTCAATAGAATTAACATTTAAATTTGAAAGTCAGCTAAATTACCATGCCCGAGAGTTATACTTGTCTTATGTGTTTTATGAGATGAAGAGAAGCCTAAGACTAATATTTAAAGCTCAAAAATAACAATTAATCACACCATTAACTGAATTTCATTCACTGCTTCCAAGCAGGTACCACATATATTCCAGCAGAGATAGCAACTGCCATGTACCTTATTATCAATTTGGAAAGGAAATACATCAGCCAAGACATTTTCTGAAATCTGCAGATATTTTCCTCTTACTTACCACACATTGCTATCAAGGCCTTCAATTCGTCTTGTGTTTTTGTGTCTGAAGGCCATTGTCTGCAAGATCAAAATATACAGACAGAAGGGTTTTGTTAAGAAAGACAAAGTATGATATTGTTGGATTCTGCATGACAAACCCTCCTTCATGCTTTCTCAGATATACCACTGCCAGCTGAATTCAGTAGTTACATGAAATTATAGACATGTTCTTTCATTAAAGCTTCCATAATAGCTTGAATTCAGACTAACAAGAAAATACACAAAAATATCCTAAATTCTCATTCATCATTATCTAAAGCCGCTAAACTTTTAGCAAGGGTGGAGGCAGGGCATAATTTAGCTCAAGAGCTTTAATAGATGTCCTAAAAAGAAAAAAATACTGTACATACTTTCTTTTTCTTTTCTATAATATGCTAGAAACTTAAAGACAGTGCTATTTCTAGCCCAATTTCTGCTCAATCCAGTTTGGAAAGCAAGCATTTGCAATGTAATTTTATTTGTCAAATTGATGGGTAAGAGGAAAGTAGCGAAGACATTTCCTATTTTCATTCAGATTTTTAAAACTTTGAAGTATCTACTTACAGCACTAAAAACCCACAAAAGAACGTGTTTTTTCTGTATATTCAGAACTTAAGGTATTGGAAAACTCCCATAGAATAGACTTTCAGTGATTATATAGAGGCAGAGAAAAACCTACTGATAGTTGTGATATTTTAAAGCAAAAAGAGAAAAGAAATTTAGGAAAAAGAAAACCAGATTTATATCTATGGGCAAACAAAAAAAGCACAAGCTCATATCTATTTTTGTAAACCAGCTTGATACCGGGAAAAAATTACATAGGAATTACATAGTCCCTCAGTACCCCAGACACTCCTGTTTCTTTGAGTCAAACAACTGAGTTTTAGTGACTTTTACCACTACCAGCCATCGTTATTGTCTGAAAGATTCAAAAACCATATTCTAGCCACCTTACTCCGAGAGGAAAATGTCAGCATTACCATTATATTCCAAGTTTCAACTTTGAATCAGTGAAAATGACTCACAGTAGAAAAATTCTGCAGCAGATATGTTTTTGTACTGAAGCTGTTTATAGTAATGAATACACCATATACGTTGTGATTTGAAGAACGGGAAGCCATAAAATTAAACAGATAATTTTCTGCTCATGTCTTCTCTACAGATCTGATTCTGTCCTCGTCAATACGACATGAACAACAGAGGAATCCAACACAGGACACCTTTTATTTGTCCTCAGGAAGAAAACCGTAAAGATAACTAGATAGGTGAAGTCATACTTCTTAAGACAGAACAAAAGAGAGTTAAGAGAGAATTCTGACTATGTAATCTGTACTGTTTGTATTTAAAAACACACATATTGTTTAGAAGATTAATCCAATTTTACAGTGGATGTTTTGTTAAATATGACTAATGTTTAGCTGTACTTCAAAAATACAAATAACACTGGTACTACTTAGACTCAGCCACATACATATCTTTTTTTACATGCTGATTTACATGACACGAAATTAGTGCATCTCTAAAATATTGCATGAAATAGTTTTCTCTATGAAGCTGAAGGAATACTTACTGCAGAGGCTGAATGTTTGATGGATCTGGAAAGCAAATCTGTTCGTAGCTGACATGTTCTAATGCCACGGCAACAGAAGCTTCGTGAAGCAAAAAACATCGCTGCATAATAAATAAGTGACCTGAAAAACCTTACAGATTCTAGGAATGAGCTTCTACAGATCACTAAGCAATTTTAAAAGATAAGAGCCACTCCTCTTCCCTCCAGTGATTTTATTTCAATTAAGTTAACTCTAGTAAAATTATTACCTTGCCACAGTTGTAACCATAGAGGATGAAACTTTCTAACTGACAGGACTGCAAAATGTTTCTGCATTTCATCTTAAAGGAAGGTTTCCTTTATTTGACCACACCGATCTTCTTTTCTTTGAATAATGATGAAGACTAAATGCAATTCAAGCTTCAAAGTCTCTGTTAGAATTGTTGTGAAAATGTGTTTGTCTAATAAAAATTGCTATTACAGTTGCCAATATAGACAGAATAGAAAAAGGGCCTAATTTCTAAAAAATTACACGCTTTAAAACTGGTCTCCATTTCCAAGTGTTTCAAATCAAGTATGCTGAAACTATTATCATTAAGATGATCACTAAGATCACCAGTCACACTAGAGAGGCAGGCCTACACACTTTATGTAGCTATACTGAGTTCTGCCACAGTGACTTGGCAAACATCAAATACCTTCCACGGCAGAGAACAGAGAGCTAAAAAAGGAGTTCTGTGTGGATTAACAGATCATTCACTGACTGGAGAAAATATGTCCTGTTAATCAGTAACTATAAAGGAAGAAGTAAGAGCTGGTACTTCAAGCAACTATTTCCAGAATGCATTTTTAAATATACATATTGGTTGACATTGTCAAAATGACTGGAATACGTTAGAGAGAAGTATGTAAGCCAGAGAGAGATCTATGTCAGAAACACAGTAGCCACAGCAGTATAATTATTAACTTTGTCTTCCATAGTTTACTCATTAAAGGATAACTCCCACTCCACCCGGACTTTCCTACCTGAAAAGGGGAAGAGAACAAAAATTGTTCTTTACACTTACAAACTAATAGAAGAGGCCGACCAACACTCCCTTTTAAGGATGCCTCATGGAATGACTGAAGTTTTAAAAGTATGCTGGTTTTGTCTTCGTCTTGTTCCAGTGCTATTAACTCAGTCTCCATTCCGAAATTAGGGTCTTTCTCACACAGTACTGAGTTGTAGCTAACTCAATCAGACCTTCCTCTCACACAGTACTGAGTTGTAGCTAACTCAATCAGACCTTCCAAAATACCTATGTAATTCCATTGCATTTAGCAATCTGCAAGTAATCAATTGAAGTCCCTTTACAAGAAGAAACTCTGCTGGCCTGAGGACTAGCAAAAGTAAACAGCAACTAAATCTTTGACACTAGTCTGCAGATACTCTGAAAGACACAAAAGAAATTTATCTGCTTTAAAAAGACCTGTAAAACCATTTTAAGTTACTTTTAATAACACCACTTAGCATATTCACCATAATCTTTGGTAATAACTATGTGAAATCAAAAAGACTGTGAAGGTCTCTATTCATCTCATTGTGTAACCTTACAAAAACTACTTGTGTAACATATTGATACTAACTTAAAACATGACCGTGATAATGGCGTTATTCCCCAGGGTGAGACCAAAGGCAGCATTAGTCTTTCAGTTGCAAATGCTTGCAGTAGTTAGTTAGCACAGGGGCAAACTTGCATACCTTTGCCTGTTTCATTTGGTATTGAGAAATAGAAAAGTTAAATAAGAAACTTGCAAGCCTTACATGCAAAACTAACTTGCAATTTTTGTTAGGAAAATTATTAACAGCTGTAAATATTTCCAGCATTAGTGCCAGGCTGCACTGAAAGGCAGTGTGGTATTTGTGAACCATTATTCAACACAAGGCAATCATGCAAAAACACAACGTGGCATGAGCCACAGCAGACCTGTATCAACTGTGGCTTGGCCAATCTCTGCAAGTACCTAAAATACCTGAAGTGAAAAAATATACCCACCTTTAACACCACAGAAATGTAGGAACCGTGAACACTTTATGAGGAACATAATGGAAACAATACTTTGCTGAGCTGTCTCAGTAAGAAAAGGCACTATGTTACAAATGTAACATTTCTCCCACTGTGTTTCAATGTTTGTGACACTTTTCCAGTGAATGCTGAACAGCTTTTTTTCAGACTCAAGAGCACTCAGAGACAACTACTGGCCATTAAATGAAAAAGCCTCATATAAAATACTTTTATGACTTTTTATTTCTAAAAATACCTCTTTCCTCATCTGCAAATGAATACTTCCACTTAAGCTACTGTAGGAAGTAAAGGGAAAGGCCTCAATATAACCAGATACTCTCCCACATTGATCTCAAAAACAAAACAAAACAAACAAAACAAATAAAACAAAACAAAAAAAAAAAAGCAGAAGAAAGAAAGGCCTACTGTTTTCTCCTTCAAACACATGCATTCCCTCTATAATTGTATATGACATATTAAAACTTCGTTGTCGTCATCATCATCATCATGGCTAGGCTTCGCTAATGAAGATTTGTGAAGGACTCTACCCACGCTTGCTACAAGCGCGCTGATGGCTAAAAAGGCCAGTGCGAGATAGACACGTCCGGTTGCAATATTAAAACTTATCACAGGCT
Source organism: Cephalopterus ornatus (assembly GCA_013396775.1). Classification (NCBI taxonomy): domain Eukaryota; kingdom Metazoa; phylum Chordata; class Aves; order Passeriformes; family Cotingidae; genus Cephalopterus; species Cephalopterus ornatus. Next base: position 101,051 of record VZRE01001735.1, read on the forward strand.
CAAAAGAATTATTTATTGGTACTTTTAGGATGAGTGCACTCTTAATATTACTTCTGTATGTCTATCAGCAACAACTAAGTAATGTGAGACACATTAGTGAGATGGTTTATAATGTCCTAAGCTAAGTTTTTCTCATCGAGATGCAACATTTGTTCCAGCTCAGGAAAGTTACACAGTGTCAGGCAGCTACAGAAGTAATACAAACCCTGTTTCAACTCTCTTCAAAATTTGTAAGGTTCTTCTAACACAGAAAATGCACTGATCTTCGCAGGGGAACAAAAAGGTATTTTCCTTTCTTAATCCTACTAATGTAATGTTTCTTTCTTCAATCTTGGAGTCAGACACCAGCATTCTGGCCAAGACCCATATCTGTTAAACTCAGAAATTAACAGTAAGGAATACTTTTCCTCCCATTCTAATTTTCAGAGCTCTGAAGTATTTATGCTCTAAACTCAGCATACCTGGAATTCAGGCTTACATAACCATAGAGAAAACAGGAAAATTAACACAATAGGGTAGAAAGGATAACAAACTGCTACTCCTGCAGCTTTCTATATTTTTTTAGGGGAATGAGAAGCAAAGAAGGCTATCAGAAAGGTCAATGCAGTAAATGTTTTTTAGTGGGACTGCGAAGAAGACATATTCTGGTTCCTAATCTGGTTTAAACTCAGGTTTGGCAATTTGAACTAGACTGGAAGATACAGTTAGACTTTCTCATGGGAACTATATGAATGCATCTGTGTACTAACAATCATTTAGCTCATGCTGTGCTTGAGTATCTCCAGCACAGATACAACCTCTGAGTTGTAGGCTCTTAAGCTCCCTTCGCAGCTGCCCAACCTCCTGGTCATACAGTACCTGACCTCAGATGCTGCTGAACCACGAGAGCATTTTATGGAAAGTTATAATTTTGTAATTATTTATTTTTCTCCTTTGAAACTAAAGGCCAAATGCTGCTGGTTTTGAGCCTCAATCATACCACATCTATAAAAACTATGTCATGGAGCTTGAATGACTTTTGGTCAAACCCCTTAAACTGGTGCAATTTTTCGTGGTAACAATCTCATTTTACTGTGCAGTCTCGGTGACAAACACTACTGGAAACACCAAAAGCCTGTCAGCCACCGCAATAATGTCATAATGTAAATATAATCCCCGTTATATTTGTGTTGTGCTAAATATTTGTTGGATATGTAAACCTGCAAAATGTTACACCTCAGCCAAATGCTATCAAGCCTTTGTACTGTCTAGAGGATGAAAACTTTAGAGACAGAAAAGGTGCCCCCTTGCCAGGGGAGGCCACTCCAGAACTTTTTTTGCCTTACCATCTACAGGTAATAAAATGAGTTATCAAGCCAAGAGAACTGTTGCCAAAACCACTGTTCTCAGGAACTTCAAATCACTGAACTTATAACCTGTCCTGTGTGAAGGATTTGTTGTAGTAGCCAACATTTTGTCCTTTCTTCTCCCGTAATCTACAAGGAAAGGAGAAAACTGCTTGCAGAGAAATAAATTCTACCGTATGGATTGAGGAGTGGGATGAGGTTGTGGAGGGAACAACCTTTCTTACTTCCCCCCACCTCGCAGTGCAGCTTTAGCACTTAGCCATTCTATACTGCACTTAAGCTCCCACCCACGCGTGTTGCCAACCTGCAGCACAGACCGGGAGAGGCCAGAACCTGCCGGGCAGCAGGAGCCCCGGCCCTCACCGACAGGCCCCGCGGTCACCGGAGCGTTCCCCGGGCCCGGCCGCTCTGCGGGGCAAGAACGGCGGCCCCGGCTGGGAGCGGGCCGGGCCCGTCCGCCCCGGGCGCCTCCCCCGCGGGCCCGAG